>MU224184.1:3142921-3190196 GCA_018584345.1 Thuja plicata
ATAAAAGAATTAATTATTAAATGCCTAAAGTTTAGCTTAAGTAAAAGAGAGATAATAAGTGACTTAATAATTAAATCAATATGATTTAATTAATAAGTGGAATCACTTTATTACTCTAACAAAATTTACATCTGGTTTAGAATAAATTCTTCCTCTGTAATGGTTCCTAATCCAGCTCATTGTGACATAGAGATCTCCTTATAAATAAATCTTCTCCATCTTCAGGTCTATTAGGGTGGACAATAAATTCTTCTTAAGAAAAATCTATTCTATTTCCTGAATTTTCTTTTTTACATTCAAAAGAATGGTAAAATTGAAACAAGTTCCTCTAAATTTATTGTTATCATCTCTCTTATAACTACTCTCTCCACTATTTTTGTAAAAGTTTGTATCATCTATTTGGTGTGAATTGTCTTCTCTACCTTCTGATTTACCTTTGTTTTATTCTATAGGAGATCTTCCACCTCCGATGAAGGTTCAACCTCTTTGAAATATTTCTCCTCTCCCTCTTTTTCTTTTCTCGTGCCTTTCTTTCAACTTATCTTCAACCTTAAGAGAACATTGGTGTGCTTCCTCCACACTCTTCAACTTGATTAAAGTGATCTCATTTTGTATAGACATCCTCAAACCATTCAAGTATCTAGTAACTTGTTCAACCTCATATTTAGTATGTTTAGATATAATGTTCAACTTGTAAAACTCTCCAGTATATTCGCTCATATTAGATTCTTTATGTCTTAGGTTTTGTAATTTGTGAAATAGATTCATCTAATAATCGACAAGTAAGAATTTTGGCTTCAAATTATTCACCATTTGATCCCAATATTTGATCTTCTCTTTGCCTCTTCTTTTTCTATCTATCCATAAGTGTTCCCACCATAGTAATGCATGTCCTTTCAATTTTGTGCAAGCATATTTTACCATCTTTCTTCCTTAGTGCCTTCAAAATCAATGTATTTTTTAATTTCCATAATCTAATCAATCAATTCATCTAAATGAAACTTACTATTTAATTCTAGTGGATTAAAATGTGGTATGTTATGTACACTAGGTAGGGCCCTTAGCAATCTCTTATCTCCCTCATCTAATTTTGGTTGACCTTAATTTCTTGGTTCAACATTCTTTTCTTCTCCTTCCTCATCACTCACATCATCAAGATGTTGTCCTCTTTTTTGGGCCATTTCAACAACATCCAATCGGGCTGCAATTTGTCTAGACATAATCATCATAGCAAGGTATGTGCCTATATATTTTCCTTTGCAAGTTATTTTTGCACAAGTATTCTATAGTTGTAGGTCAGATCCTTGCTTTGCATCCCTACAACAAATCAAATTTAGGACTTTACAACCTCGGGGATGAAGATATTCTATCACAGGAATGAATATTTCTCTAACACCACTTGGCATAACCACGAGTGAAGGGTCCTAAAAGAAGACTATCCAAACTATGCAACAATAGTTTCACATTGAAAACAATAACAAGGAGTAGAGATAATATTGGATCAAACATTCACATTATCAAAAAATTATTTACAATTGGCCAACAATATGCACGCTTATAGAATAGGCATACATGCCTAATTACATATAAAAATCCATATTCTATCCTTTATGTCTAGATATATTGAGTCATCAATACTTATATCTCTCAACTAAAGGAATGATTACAACAATATATAGACGTTCACAACACATCTAAGTTAGCCAAGAAAGGATCACAATTTCCAAGGCAGGAAATGTAATGTGCAAAATAGTTTGGGACCTAAATCAAGAAGATATCCTCTAACATATGATGAAATTAAGTGATAACCAAGATGGAGAATACCCAAGGCTCAAAGAACATCATTTTATGAGCCATAAGGCACACAAACCAAGAAGAAAGGTTTAAAAGATCTAGAAACTCCAATGAGTCGAGAACATGAAGAATAGATAGGTCAAGACCAAAAATCATGAATATATCAACCGGGAATGAAAAAATTGAGATGCAAACCCAAATAAATATCAAACATGATACTAGGAACGTTCCACAGGGTCCACGATAGAAAATGTGCCAACATAAAAGGATGCCAAAAGAAACACAAAAAATAAACTGAACAAGAATAAAATGTTTTTCGGTTGATGTAATATTTCCAAGAACCCAAGGATGTTCATTCATTAATATAATAGTGGAAGAGAGGTATGTATTTGGCTCTAGAGTACAGTGGAAGATAAGTCTGTGTTCAGAATAGTTCTATAGTGTAGTGGAAGACAAGTATGAATTCAAGATGGTGGAAGATAGTTATGTAGCCTTTGATGATGTTACTTGATAATGTTTAATAGTGCTTCAGTTTTATAATATTACATTTAGAAGTTTGTGTGGTTCAATGAATAATAAAATATAGTTTTATATAATTTGTAGTTAACAATTCTTCATTAGTTATTTCTAGAAGATTTTCACTCATGAAAATAGGTTGATGGTGTATTTATACTTATGTTGATGAACTCAGGTTTTGATCTTGGTCATGGAATTATTTGGTGATTTAGAAATTGTTCCTAGTGATTCAAAAACAGTCATCCAATATTACACTTCTATTCATCTCTTGTCATCATTTCAAAATGTGGTGTTATAACTTATAAAATGGATTATTAACATCTTTTAGTGTTTCTGATGTGGCATGAGGATCTCATCATAGTGTGTGGAGGTCCAAATTTATTTTATAAGTTAAGTGGTTCTTTCCACAATGTGTCTACATCTTTGAGTTGGAAAATTTATTCAGATTATTATGGATCTGGCATTGGGCTCTCTCTCTCTCTCTCTCTCTCTCTCTCTCTCTCTCTCTGTAAGTGGATCATGTTTCTAAATTTATGTATAGTTTATGCATTTAATGAGTATCTCTTATTTGAGTGGGTTCATGCTATATGTAACCTAGGTATTTAACAATTATCTCTTATCTAGTTGGGTCAATTCTATGTTTTGGTATTGATGCTTCTCACATAGGACTTTATTATATTTTTTTTTGCCTACTGTGACTTATAAATTAATTTGTAATATCCTTTTGGCTTGGTCGACCTTTTTGTAATCTCCAATTATCTATCTTATATATAAGTAAAATTTATGCTTTGGTAAATGGTGAGGGTGTGAAGCAATTAAATAGTGTGTGAATCGCTAAAGATCTATAGTCAAAAGAGAAGAGTTCATTGATAGTGGTAGAGAATAAAAGGCACTAACTGTGTGCTACTAAGGTTGATAGTGTAGTAGAGATCAAATGCATTATCAAAAGAATATCTCTTTATCCTTGTAAAGAGTTGTATGTACCTTGTCCCTTAGAAAGTGAGTCTTGGGTGCACAATTTTATTACTGCATCTTTTTACTTTGGCAATGAGCCTAAGTCTGCAATTCTAGAGTAGTGATCTACTGTTTGTATTCATTTTTTTTTGGTAGTGCATCACTGGTTATAGTTCTAGAGTAGTGATTTCCTTACATCGTTTGTAATCAGAATATATACATTAGGGAATTATTCTTTGTGGGCAAGTTCTCATAGTGGTTTTCCTTGTTTGGGTTTTTGACACATAAAATATGTGTTTTCATGTGTTTTTTATTTCATTTATTACTTTCTTATGGTTTCATGTGATTACTATTGAAGTTATCTAATGGATTTTAGTTTATGATGATTGACTCCCACCCCTCTCATCATATGGAGTGCGTTGCACAAAAACCAAACTAACTCAGTCAGTAGATATCCTGAGTATAGAACCTACAACCATATAGAACTTGAAACCATATAGAACCTGCAACCATTTGTACAACATGAGATAACATAAAAGTGTTCACACTCCCCATGCATAATGAGATAGATTTCCACTAAAATTACACATCTCATCCAAGTGTTTCTAATGTGTCCTCTAGTGCTACACATGAGATTCCTTTCCTTTTAAATTCCACATATCCTCTGAGTGTGTCTAACACCTCCTCAAGTGTGGTAGAAAAAATCCCTCCTCTACTACACAAATCACCAACCACATGGCTACACATGAGAAAACCTTTCCTTTAAAATGGCACATCTCCTCTAAGTGTGATGAATGCATCCTGAAGTGTTTAACAAATCACCAACCAAACGTGAATACACTAAGTGCACCCACAAAAATATTTACCCACTATCTCCTTGAAGGGACAAACATGATGCCAAGTCCCCTCTTTTCTTTGGGGACGCAAATGGTACTTCTCTTGTAATGATTCATCCCTAAGTAAGAAGCTAGCTCAATATTATGGAAATATTTTAAACTACATTTCCTCTAACCTCTAATATGATCTTGATTTACATTCTATGCACTGAGTTCTATCAAAGTACAAGCTTCTAAATTTTTTATTATTATTATTTAGAGGCTTTGACAACTTTTAGAGTATATATATAAGCAGACACAATCATCTTTACTAGGAGAAAGGAATCTACATCCACTATAATTTACTTTATATTTCTCTTTAGATATTCAAAATTTCTCTTTAGAAATGTAGAACTCAAAAAATAATTCAAAATCCCATATTCTTTTCTCAAATTAGTCCAATTTTCCCTCACACAACTCAATGATATCAAAGAAAATAAAATTATATAATTTAGTTATGGCCTTTCATATTTTAAAAACACTCACTACAACTAAATTTGTTTTGACCTCCTTACATGAGAAACTCAATAGAAAAACCCCTTATTTTAGAACAAACAATGTATTATAAATGTAGTGTAACATACCTTTCATAGAAGTATAAGGGTGTTGGTAAAAATATTTTCCTATGCTATGCAATCAGAAAATGATGAAAACTTTGAACCAACATAAACATAGTGTGCCATCCTTCATTGGAATAAACTTTAACAAGCCTATGTGCCTAATAGTTGTCCCTTAGCAGAAACAATGCTTTAGATTCCTCATGTGTCGAATGAATTAATAAAGTATTTTGTCAAATGGTTTCAAGTGAGATTAAAAATCTCAAACACAATTGCAATCTGGTGTAGCAAAAAAATGTGTCACCTCCTAATTTCATCTACCCATTTCATCAACATGTTTGTAAGACCAGAAAAAGGCATGAGAAGCATATCAAGGAAACCACAAAACACTAAAAGACATGCAAACCCATCTAATCTATCATGAAAAATATTTGAAATGAGAGCATAAACAAAGCATGAAAATACTCAAACTCCCTTAAAATGAAGTCCCATGTCCTCCTTTCTTCTCCATAAAAGTGGATTATGTTGATCTTTGACAAACACAATTCAACAAAGAAATTTGAAAGCACAAGTTGATAAAGAGACTACTAGGAGATAGTGGTTCTTAAAATTGAAAGAGAAGAATGCATCTCAATTTATAGAAAATGAGAGGAAATTAGGTGAAGATTGCATAGAATCAATGCATAATGAAGGGAAAAGAAGGTACAATTCTTGGAAGCACGATTGGGGAAATGAATGAAGGAGATATTGAAGATATGGAAGATATTAAAGAAGAACCTTAATAGGGATGTGAATCCTCAATTAAGGGATATGGCAATTAGGTGAGATTAGGAGGATATTAATTCAATAAATAGAGCAATATTCCTCACAAATCAAAATTATTATTTATGAAATTACAAAATCCCATAAATTGGAATTAGGCAATTAATTAATTAAAAATTAATTAATATTGGAGACTTAGGATAAAGGGAATAAATAAAGTCAATTTATTTATTCAATTAGGACATAGGGATAAACTATGGGTTCTTCGTCCCAAGAGGATCGATTAGTGAATTATTAGTCAAATTGAAGGCATTAATGCACAATTGGTTTGATTTTGATAATATTGATAAGGATTGGGATCAATTTTGATGATTCTGGAATAGTTTAGGAAGTCACGGGGCATTAATAAACTTTGAAAATGCTCTCTAAATGATGATTGATGATGAAATGGCGTCGATGAACTTTGACAATACTATTAGAGGAATTAAATGATGATAAGGCATCACTGAACTTTGACAATGCCAGAGGATTGATTGAAAAAGATTGATAAGACATTGATATGTGTTTGGAATTGAATGAGTTTGGAATGATCTTGGATTTATTTAGAAAGATGATCAATTTGACAAGGAGAGTTGAAATATTAGTAATTGATGACATGGAAGAATAATAGAATATTAATGAATGATAAAGATCAAACACACGATATAAAAGACATGTTAAAAACAGGGCAGAAGCATTGAACCATATTTAGGTGTCTACATTTTTCCCCTCTTTGATACAATGTGATTATGAGCGATGTGTCAAAGAAAAAATAGAAATCATGCCCCAGTGGATTGACAGAATGGAGGTAGGATGCCCCCTCAAAAAATTGCACAGAAATTGACATAAGGACAATTTTTCGGAAAGAAAAATGATTGTTAGGATTGATAGAAGAAAAGATAGGAGAAAGAAGAAATTAGACAAATAAATGTTAGTAAGATAGAAATATTTTGTCTTTCATAAGGGCAATTATGTTATAAGAGCATATTTTGATATTGCAGAACCAGATGTAGCGCATCATGGCACAAAAGCTAGAGAGAGAAAGTCATCCTTTTGCGCAAACAAACACAATGCAGATAGAGGATGATCTTGTCCATCTTGAATCATATAGAAGACATACCCCAGAATTTCATGAGATTATCAAACAAATAGAAGACAAAGAAAAAACTGATCATGAGTCATCCTGGCTATGCTCATAAGTTCAAATGATATCATCGCGTAGCATAGGAATGTGATAAAAAAGAAAATCAATAAAAGATAAAACACTCACTGAAACAATGTGAGCCAACAACCATTCTAATCATTTTTTACTTTCATTATATGTTCTTTGATTGATAGCTTTGATTGGAAATTGACTGATTGGATAATAGATTGATTGGTTGAAAGATAGTAAAGATCAAAAGATTGAACAGGTCCAACCTGATTGTTCATGTTGAGTCACGATGATTCAGATCATGTTTGTGAGAACATGATTTTGTTAAGCACAAAATGATGACTCTACCATGGATGTCTGAAAACATGATGATTGATTTGCAAAAAGAAGGACAAGTATGTACAAATTTATTGCAGATTTTTGAAGAGATTTTTGCAATTTTTAGGATTTTGAGATATTTGTATTTTTTTCTGATGATCCTTTTTCAGAACTTTTTAGGATTTTTAGGATTTTTGGGATTTTTTCAGCATCATATTTGATTTTTAGGGTCTTTTTTCAGGATCATATTTGATTTTTAGATATTTTTTGAAATTGCCCTAGTGTCTAGCAAGGAAGTGACATTGTCAAAGGGGAAATAGACTGGTAGATGGACGAAGGCCAAGGGTCATTGCATTGGATCTGGTTAGATTCCAAGGATTATCAACAAAATGGGATCATTTTTTTTACCAAGCTGGGGGACTAGACAAGACAATGATAAGGTAATGGGATAGTGCAATGGATAGAATGTGAGAAATCGACATGTCAAGAGGTTTTTCTTTGAAAACATGTTTTGCATTGAACGTCCTTATTTTACATCAAGACCAAGGTAGGGAGTTTGGATATGACATGTTAGGACCTAGATAGGATAATGGTCGGATATGAACAGTAAAATGATAGGATATGGATAGGGTATGCAAGATAAATCAGGGATAATAAGAAGAGATATGGAATATGGATGAAAGGTTGTGATAGGATAGGCAATATAGACAAAAGGTATCAAGACAATGTAAAGCAGATAGGACATGTGATGCTTCAAGGAAGATTTATAACCGTGTCAAGATCAAAGTTGGGGAAAAGGGGATAGGATAATGGATATGACATACATGCTGGGGATAATGGAGGATAATGCCAATGAAATCTACCCCCAAGTATAGACTACAAGAAGTTCATAGAATTACACATGATGCTTGTTTGCCAGGTTTTCGTCATGGTACTTTCCCAAAGTGCATGTTTGCCAAGTTCTCACTAGTGGACGAAATTATTTCTCTTGACTCTTTTTTTTTTGTGTTACCAAGATGTCTATTTGTCAGGTTTTCATCAAGGCAACTTTTTTTCTTTTTCAATTTTTTTTTTGATATTTTTTTACTTTTTGACTTTTTCGAAAAAAACTGGACACACGACATGACATGGATGGAGGAATCAGTGCCTTAATCTTTGAATGGTTCTCTTTAAGGACATGGAATAATGGACCATGACTATGAAATTATGCTCAAAGAAGTTGGTAGGGTAATGAAAAAGGGATATGAAGTGGGTGATTGGATAAGGATGGGACAAGCTTTATGCAAAGGATTTGATAGGTTGGATGAAAGGTTGGAAAACAAGCATTGGATGATGGAGGGAATGAACGCCAGTTTTATTTGAAGTGGAAGGAAATGGATGCAAGAACAACATTGGCACACACCTCGAGGGGTGATGGAGTGATAGAGGAAAATGAGATTTTGGATTTTGAAGGCTTAATGAAGGAATGGATATGGATTTTGGGACACAAGGACCCAAAATGGATTTGGAAGATGGAAGACATTTAGATGGAGAGATAGCAACTTTGGATGCCAATTTGGACTTTTCTTTGGGACTCTGTGCTTCAAGGAGCTTCTTGGGAATCCACATGCTTTTTGAGTTTTCATTATTTTATGGGTCCTTAGAATGCATTTATTGCATAAGAGATTTAGGAACCCATATAACTTTTGACTTTATTTTTTTCTCAATGGACCTTTGTGGCCTTTTGGAATTTTCTTTTAGGATCACATTTTTCTTTTTTTGTACATGTCGACGATACTGGACATGTCGATCCTTGATAGCATGTAGATTGCTTGATTTGTGGATTTTATGCTTGGCATCCAAATTGCTTGGAAAGGGAATGGAATTCATGGATGGATAGGAATAGTATGGAGGCATGTTGGATAGATCGAAGGCTCTCCAAGATGTGTGCCTTTTCTGACTTGCATGTGTGAAAGGGTAAGGGGATTGTGAGCTAGTGGAGGGAGGAATATATGGACCTTAGATAGATGGAAGGGTTGAAGGGGGAGGTATACATCTGGATTTGGATTTTGAAGGGATGCCAACACCTTGAGATGTAGATTGATTATTAAGACCATGTCCATTTGAATTTTCTTGGACACGTAAGGGTTTCAATATACCTTTTGCATGGAGGTCTAACCCTTTGAATTTATAATGCTTTTGTGGACCAGTAGGATCCTTGCTACAAGACACGAGTCCATTATTATGAGGTGTGAATGATATGGAAGGACTTATAGGACCATGAGGTGGACTAGACTCAATAGAACTAGTTGAACCCATTTGAAGTGTAATGGGTTCATGAACAACTTGCATATATGTGCTTGAATCATAAGGGGGATTTGAAGGATTAGGACAAGGAGAAGAATGGATGGATGGATCTTTAGGAGGATCTGGAGGAATAATGGGATCTTTTGGGGGATCCAAAGGGATGATGGGATCTTTTGGAGGACATGAAGGTGAAGGGACGCCTTGATCTTGACTTGGAAAGGGATCTTGGGAAGACATGGAAGGGACATCATGATCTTACTTAGGAAGTGGAAGGTTAATGGGATTTGGAAGAACATTTTGGCTTGGGAATGGAAGGGGATCATCTTGAATAGGAGATTTAGGGATAATAGGATCATCATGAGGCTCGAGGGGAATGGTGTCTTGGTCAACAATAGGATAGAATTGGTCATTGAAGAGATCTTGATCTTGATATTTGTTTAGACATGTTTCTCCATGCTTTTTATCATCCTCTTGACATGGAATATGGATTTGGACATGTAAGGGAATTCTTGAAAGGGGTAAACATTTTGATACGAGGAAGATGGAATTTGGATAGGAATCTAATGAATAGGCTTGATTGAAATTGGAGGAGATGGTGGAATTAGTTAAAATGAACTTGGGCTATGCATAGGACTAGCTTTGATTTCTTTCGTGGATAGCCATTGGAAGGTTGCATTATTGGAAGAAACACTTGACGGGGATGAGGGAAATTGTTCTTGGGAGGAATGTGGGGATGAAGGAGTGGAGGGAAGCATGGATGTTTCTTGAATGTTAATTTCTTGAGGGGAAGTAGGTATATCATCCATGTGATTTTTTTGGGATGATCCATTTCTAGACATGGGTGAAATATTTGTGTCATCCTCTTCATTTATTGGGTCCAATTTTTGAAACAAATTGTTGAAAACTTTAGATTTGAAATTGCGCTACTTGATGGATCTTGATGGTAATAGCTCATCATTATTTACATGTTGGAAATAATTTTTGGATTTAACATGTTCCTCAAAAGGGTTCTCATTGATTATGTTTTGTTGATGCTCAAAAGATGTCACATTTGAATTTATCCTTGTTTGAGAAAAACTTGTTTGATTTGAGGACCTAAGAGGGACTTCATCACTAGAAAATGTTCTTGAATGCAAGATTATTGGTGACCTTGATATTGATTGACTTGTTTGTATGGTCGGTACAAGAGCTTGTTTGGTTTCTTGAGGAACACTTTATTGCATTGGAATGAAGATCGGTTCATAATTAGGTGGTGGCCCCAATTGATTTATGCCACACACTAGTTGAAAGGTTTGTTTGGGAGCTTGATTGAATGATTGATTGGAAATTTGAGCACATGGAGACTAATTTGAAACTTGATTGAATTTACAATAATTCGGGACTTGGTTGAAAAATGTTGGCTCTTGCACATGATTGCATTGGGATTTGTTAAATTTTTCATTTGCCTCATTGAGTTGTAAAATAAGTTTTGGTACCTTTGATTTCTCAACGAAATATTGTATGTCAATTTCACCAAAAGATTCACTTGGACATCCAAGGAGTTTGACCATCTCCTTTTTACTCTTTATAAGGTTTTGTACGCTCTCTTGCAAGATCTTCTTTTCTTTAGCCAATTTTTCTTACAACTTTTGAATCAAGTGTTCATGAATTTGATGCAATTGATTTTTTGGTTGTATTGATGACATCTGTCTTTGGTCAAAACCTTGTTGTTGCAAAAGTATATCTTGTCTTTGATCAAAAGGTAATTGTGATTTTCCTTGTGATAGAAACATGGGTTGATAAGTTTCTTGTTGCATTTTGGATGCTTGGAACCTAGTGAAGATTGACATGATGACTATATGCAAGTGCAATATTTTTGACTTTCTTGAGGGACTTTTAGGATGAAAATGCAACCTAAATATGAAAGAATTTATGTAAATGAAAATTTGGACTTTGAATGATTTTATGTAAAGCAACCTATGGCTAATGTAATTGATTTTTTTGGATTTTTGGAAATGCAACTTTTGAAATGCAAGGAGCTTATACAAAAATGCAATATAAGGCTTATGCAATTTTTTTTTTCTTTTTTGGACTTTTACAAAAAATATTTGAAAAGGATACAAACCTAAGAGCATAACCTCATCAAGTTGAATAAGAATCTTGACTTGAAAAAAAAGGATTTGATGGACAAGGGACAAATTTGATAAAAGGGATTAGGTCAAATCCATCATGACAAAGGTGGGATGTTACCAATTGATAAGGGGGGGTTTCAAATTTTTTGGACAAAGGGGACCAAGTCAAGATCTTGATTTCAGTGCCATAAATAAATGTTCCCTGATTTGTATACTTTCTAGGATTGTTTGCAAAGTTTTTAAAGAGGATCTAAAATGAGCTATGTATGCAAGAGGACTATGATTAGAACCTATGGAAGAGGGACTATAATGAGGATTATGATGAGGCCTAAGATGAAAGGGAATTTTTTTTTAAATGAAAAATGCAAGGAGATTAGGACATGAATATGCAAGATGAAGACTATCAAGCATGCCAATAAGTTCCAAGTGAAAATTTTAAGGTTTCATATGTTTACTCAATTTGATTGTTTTTGAAGCTGATTTGGAAAAAAAGTGTTCTTTAAGAAGAGTGTTTTTAAGATTTTGCCATTTTTATTAAAGTTTGAAACACTCACGCAAAACACATCATTGAGAATGGCTGTTGTAAAAGGGAACAAACACACCACATCCTAAGGATAGCAAGGAAAATATTTGTTGAATCCACACTTGAACTAAATTTCAGCCACGCTTACTAATAGAAAACAACTTAGAAGCTTGGAGGCATGGGCTCCTCCTTATAATGCACTCACTTCTCAGGCACTCCAAGCTTCAAATCCCAAGGGTCATCACTTCCCAAGGGACTGTTGTCTCAACTAATATGTGCGAACGTGTGGGGAATCTTAGTTGGTCTCTGAACTTCCAAACCAACAGATAGAAGGTTTTTGGATACTAAAACATGGTGTTTAGTAAATATATCCATTTGGGTGGTTATACATGTGGAAAATTAGCTCTTTTATGGAGGCCTCCCAACCTACAGAAGTTACGTTCTGTAGGTTTTTACGCACCACAAGGGTGCTGACGGAGATCTTATTCCCAATATAACATATTCAACACTTGTTCATTATGAGATCAATCAAAATGACATATTTTCTATACCGGTTCGGAAGGGCTTGGCTTTATCCTTTTACCGATTGGGCAATCCACTCTCACTGGCTCTATTAAAACACTTGGGAGGTAGCCACACTAAAGGACTTGTATGGATTTCTCTTACACCCAAAATCCATGAAGGTGAGGGGAGAGGATACATCCATAAATTTCCTAGGGTTTACAAAGACTAGAAGATACTTCAGATGCATGAATGAAATGATTCATTTTAAAGAACCAAGCTGAAGTGTTTTATAACTACTAAAATCACACATGAAAGTTTCAGAAAATACACAAGGTCTTCTACAAACGTCCTGCATCAAAATAGTTAGTAGTTTTATGATTCATTATTCATCTCGTGATTGCCAAAATGCTGCAAAAATCATCAGTAACACAGAAAACATGCATACAACGGAAAAGCATACAAATCAATTGAAATTGGAACAAGTGCACCTTGATATTTTTATGTTTTTTACCTAGTCATAAAGATCCAATTTTTAGATATATCTATAGACAAGAAAATTAAAAATGGAAAGAAATAACCCTTCTTAAAAATCAGCGAGATTTCCAAAAATGTAAGAATTTTAAAAAAATTCCTTAATTTGTGCCCTAGGAACCCTATTTTTCAAAACAAACCAGTTTTCAAAGATGTATTTATTTTGGCCATTATTTGTCATGAAAATCAAAAACTCAGAGACTACACCCCATTTATATTTTGAACATCTTTCTAGAAATGTAAATTGTTTTAAAAAATTTGCAAAATTTGCGCCCGAAATTAAGTTTTTATGAAATATAAAAATAAATAAAAAATACAAAAAATTAATCAGAAAAATCTAATTTTTGGACTGTAGGCTCCTTATACCATCCCCAACCTACAATAAAAATTTCATAAACAGATTCCAAGCCGTTTAGGAGATATGATCAAATCATTGAAAACCTACATGCAACAACAAAATAGAAAAGAAAACCTGCATGCAAACAAATTTATCAGATTTTTAGCATGTTAGTGTCAGGTTCACCAAATGTAAGACTAGAAAAAGGCATGAGAAGCATATTAAGGAAACCACAAAACCCTAAATGTCATGCAAACCCATCTAATCTATCATGAAAACCATTTGAAATTAGAGCATAAACTAAGCATGAAAATGCTCAAACTCCCTTCAAATGAAGTTCCCATGTCCTCCTTTCTTCTCCATAAAAGTGGATGATGTTTCTCTTTAACAAACACAGTTTCACAAAGAAATTTGAAAGCACAAGTTGATAAAGAGATTACTAGGAGATAGTGGTTCTTAAAATTGAAAGAGAAGAATGTATCTCAATTTATAGAAAATGAGAGGAAATTAGGTGAAGATTGCATAGAATCAATGCATAATGAAGGGAAAATAAGGTAGGATTCTTGGTAGCACGATTAGGAGAAAATTAATGAAGGATATATTGAAGATATTGAATATATTGAAGAAGCACCTTAACAGGGATGTGAATCCTTAATTAAAGGATATGGCAATTAGGTGAGATTAGGAGGATATTAATTCAATAAATAAATCAATATTCCTCACAAATCAAAATTAGTATTTATGAAATTACAAAATCCCATAAATTGGAATTAGGCAATTAATTAATTAAAAATTAACTAATTGTGGAGACTTAGGATAAAGGGAATAAATAAAGTCAATTTATTTATTCAATTAGGACATAGGGATAAGCTATGGGTTACTCATCCCAAGAGGATAGATTAGTGAATTATTGGTCAAATCAAAGGAATTAATGCATAATTGGTTTGATTTTGATAATATTGATAAGGATTGGGATCAGTTTTTATGATTCTGGAATAGTTTAGGAAATCACAAGGTATTGATAAACTTTGGCAATGCTCTCGAAATGATGATTGATGATGAAATAGCATCGATGAACTTTGACAATTCTATGAGAGGAATTAACTATTGATAACCTGCATCGATGAACTTTGACAATGCCAGAGGATTGATGTAAAAATATTGATAAGACATTGATATGAGTTTGGAATGATCTTGGATTGATTTAGAAAGATGATCAATTTTACAAGTAGAGTAGAAATATTAGTAATTGATGACATGGAAGAATGAAAAAATATTAGTGAATGATAAAGATCAAACACACGATATAGAAGACATGTTAATAAGGGGGCACAAGCATTTAACCATTTTTAGGTGTCTACAATGTCATTTAAACACTCTTTAGATCATCAATGATATAAAAAATTAGTACATTTTCCATTTGGTCTCGATGCTTAACAAAAGTCTTAAAATATGGAGTGTACACATATCTATTTTGATTATGAAATACAATCAAGATCAATTAAACTAGTTTAAATTTTAATCAAATATGTCTATTATTGTTGAGAAATAATTAACAAAGTAGGTAGTTTATAGAACGCATTTACTGTAATTTTTTATTGTAGATTCACAAGTTTGATATGCCTTATATCTTCTACTATACCTCTATACAACCTTACATGTATCATTATATCAATGGGCTTTAATAATTAATTGGCTTTGTAAAACTTAAAAATTGCAAGAGGAATAGGTGTGTCTTGTAAACGTCATGCATCTCAGTCTCACCTTACAGCTCACAGACTAAGGATTTATATTGTCTCTGATACCAAATATAGGTAGAAATAAGAACTAAATAATTTATTTTATTCAAATGTAAGCATTCATATTATCTGATATTTTTCCAAAATGGCTTTATAAAGCCCTATTTATTAGAAAATAACTAACCTATGGGAATAACCTCCCAACTAACCTAATATTTATTTTATCTAATAACCTAAATCTAACTATTAATGTAATAAAAACTCCAATAGATAGAATCAACGTAACCTAGCATAATATACCGTATGCACTTGTCTTCCGAACAAAAAACTTAAACACTTATGAACTACATAAGGGATTTCGTTTATGGAGGTGAAAAATAATGACCAAAATTCATATGAAATTTTTTTCAGGTAAGAATTATGTTAAAGGACACATCTAAGCTTTTAGGACCAACATGAATGTTTAGGTTTATCAAATAAATAATTGGTGAGGACACTTCAGGAAGACAAAGAAAGGTCACCTAGTTTACCATAAAGGAGATGACAACAAGGATCTACAAGATCTCTTTGAGATAACAACATGGTCCATGTGACTCTAAAATTGATTGCAAGGAGGCTAATAAATTCATTTTGTTAAATTTTTTGGTTAATGTAGTTTTTGGTTAAAGTTGTGAAAAACATCCCAATGAGGACCAATGTAAAGTTGTTGACTGACATTAAAGTTATAGAATGACAAACTCAAAAGATTAAATTTATTAGGAGTCCTTTTGAGAAGGTTTGCAAATTTGAAAATTTGAATCTTAAAGGTCAAATGCAATATTCAGGGAAACCCCATAACTAGGTTAATTAGTTGTGTTAGAAAATATTTTTGCTTCTTGATCAGTTAGAGAGATTTTAGGAGGTTTTTATAAGGTTTTAGAGAGTTAATATGCGGGTAGAGGAATGAAATGCAAGGAGAGAATTCAACATTGTATGGACAAAATGGTGTCCTAAATATTGGGTAGAGTTAAGTACATTTTGGTAGATTTTCAGAGAAATAAATTTTTGCATGAATGGGGAATATTATTGTACGTTGTTTTACACTACTATGAATTCATATTTATGTTTGCATGTTGTATTCAAGTTGACTATACCATGGTAGTGAGCTTTAATGCCTTGATTTCTCAATCAAACATAGAATAGAGGGTTCTAATACCCTAGTTTATCATTATGCTTCGTGGATGGAAGCTTTATTTTGGTTATGAAGTAATCTATATCCAGGTAATGAATTAAAATTTTGATGCTCACCCAAAACCATGAGTTTGTGCATTGAAAAAGAATCAAATGAGAAGAATATTATCTTAGAAAAAGACTCTCATTGTGGGGGCAATATATTTCCAACCAACTATTAGATCTTTCTCATTGTTTGGTATGTTTGATGTTAGAATAGTCCCAAAGGATAACTGAGAGGGGGGGGTGAATTAGTTATCAACTAGTTTAATTCTTTTTCAATTGATTACTAAATATTATACACAATAAGATAACACAAAATAGAACACCACAATTTTGGTTACGGGGAAACCAAAATAGGTAAAAACCCTGGTGGGACTTAGCACCCACAATGAACTGTAATTGAGTGTAATAATCCCTATTAGAAGATCTTACAACCCTGTTAGGAGTTGAAATTTACAATGAAATAAGTACAGTGACCTGGTTAAGGGTCTGACCCTGTTAGGAGTGTTTTACAAATAACCCTATTAGGGGTGAGGACTCATTGTCAAAAAGCTCACTACTAAGTGATGAAGGCTGCAACATTTAGTAAGATAGATATACACTATATCTGGTAATGAACTATTTGAATAGACCTGTTGTCTTGATTAGTTCCAATGAATTGTATACACTCTTAACTTCTTCACATAGATCTTTATCTGATGAATGAAATGGCTTTACTGTCCCAAAGTAATCAGCATTCTACTTTGTTCATTTTCTTTCTCTTTTCTTATCATTCACACTTGGTGATCTTCAAATGAACTACTATAAGTATCTTCTCCAAAAGATATGATCACGTCGGCTGTAGGAAACTCTTCAATGACCTTCTTGTTAGCTATACTAAGAATGCAATCATAATTAGGACCGCACAACTCAAGATTAGTAGACGTGTTTCTTCACATAGTTGGCTCCACCAAATTAACTCAAACATCGTGCTTCCGATGAAACACGTTAAGCACTCTTAACCAAATATCCTTAACTCATAACTAATCATGAATACAAACACACATATGTTGAAGATAGGTGCAACTGAAGAATCAATAAGATTACTGTCGGCTTTCTAAAAATAGTCTTCTGAAACTATGTTTGGTAAACAAAGTAACATAACTTAACAGTTACTGAACATCTGACTCTGCGTGTATGAACATGGTGTCATGGCTGTGTCTAAAAAATAAAAACATCCGCGCAAGGTTCCAACACATCCATACTAAAAGGTGAGTATAGTGCACTGTTGTATACTCTATGTTGTCATCAATAACAAACATACAGTCAACTATTTGCACAAAGGAAAATCTCCAAAAATCTCTCCCTTTGACATTGATGGAAACATATGACAAAAAACACCACCAATCCAAAAGTGTCTCCTTTCTTTTTACAATCTTCTTAATAACCTCATCAAAGGTTCCTCTTCACTGTTGCAGCTTCTCTGACTGTGTTTTTATTTTCATGACTATGTACTACCGTAGAGTATATTCTCCCCCTTACTATATACTCCCCCTTTAACACCAATGGAAAAGGATGCCAAATACAAATAAGCACAGGTACTACTCCATAAGTAGAGTAGTCAATCACTTATCAGTCACTAAGGGCTGATGTATTTCCTATGAGTTCTAATTAGACTCAGCAAAGGGAATTACTCCCAACTTCTTCTTGAGATACTCAAAAGTATCTTTTGATAAAGGTTTTGTAAATATGTCTGCCAATTGTTCTTTGGTCCTCGCATAGTCCAACTTCACTTCTTTGTCTACAACTTCTTCTCTTAGAAAATAATATTTTATTTCTATGTGTTGTCTTTGCATGCATTACAGGGTTCTTTGACATATTGATTGTGCTAGTGTTGTCACAATGAATAATAATAGGATAATCAATCTAAATTCCAAAGTCTATAATCATTTGTTTGATCCAAAAAATTGTGGAACAATTTAATGTTGGTGCTACATACTCGGCTTTTGTTGTTGACTGAGAAATACAATTTTTCTTCTTTCTTGTCCAAGTAACCAACCTATCTCAAAGAAATATTGCTCCTCCTGAGGTACTCTTTCTGTCATCAATGCAACCTGCCTAATTTGCATCTATGTACACATGAAGTTCTACATTTTATGAGTTAGGATACCATAAACCATAGTCTATAGTTCCCTTCAAATATCTGAATATTCTTTTAATTGCCATTAAGTGATTATTTTTTTGTTTAGATGCAAATCTCCCAACAATTCCAATTGCATTGGGAATATCAGGTCTAGATTGAGTGAGATATATAATTTTTCCAAACAAAAACTTGTAAAGTGTTTTGTCAACTACTATGGAGTCATCAATTTTTGAAATCTTGCTTCCTCTTATCATAGGAGTGCTTACTAGCTTGCAGTATTCCATTTTGAATGTCTTCAATATCTCCTTCACATATTTGGACTTATTTATGAATATTCCTGTGTCTGTCTGCTTTACATTTAATCCCAAAAAATATTTTATAGGTCCAATCATGCTCATTTCAAATTCACTCTACATCTCTTTGGCAAATTCTTCACTAAGTTTGTCATTACCTCCAAAGATAATGTCATCAACAAAAATAGTAACAAGTAATAGTCCTTCAGTTGTTTCTCTTATGAATAAGTTACAATCTACTGCTCCTTTCTTGAATCCTATCTTTGTCAAGTAACCATCTAGCCTCTCATACCATGCTCTTGGGGAATGTTTAAGTCCATAGAGGGATTTCTTCAGTCTGCATACCATGTCTGGTTTGTCTAAAAGTTTGAATCCTTTAGGCTTCTCTATGTAGACTTCTTCCTTCAAGTCACCGTTCAAAAATGCTGACTTGATGTCCATCTGATATACTTTGAAGTTCTTGAATGTTTCATAGGCTAAAAACAACTTTATAGCTTCCAGTCTGCTCATAGGGGAAAATGTATCAGAGTAGGCAATTCCTTCTCTGTGTGCATATCCTTTACATACCAATCTTGCTTTGTTTCTTACCACTATACCATCTTCATTCATTTTTTTCCTGAATATCCACTTGGTTCCAATCACATTTTTGTCACTAGGTCTAGGAACCAATTCCCATGTGTCATTCTTGATTATATGATCTAATTGTTATTTCATTTTTTTCTACCAATCTGAATCATTACATGCATCTTCAACACTTAAGGGTTCAATTTGTGAAAGTAAACATACATCTTCATCAATGGATAAATATTTTTCTCTTGATCTTGTCAAGACTTTACTGCTCTGATCTCTAATGATATCTTCTTTTGAATGGTATCTAGATGTATACTTTGAATTCTTATGAGTGACACTCCCATCTATGATCTGTGATCCTTCTTGACTTGGTTCAGGGTTATTGCATGATACATCAATGCAGTCAAACATTTCTTCAATAATTGTTTCTTTATTGATAGGTCTGGGTTCATCTTCAATCATAGGTGCATACTAATAATATCTCTCTTGAATCATGAACTTTTCATCAATTTTCACATGTGTGCTCTCAATAATTTTCTTCAATCTCAAATTAAAACATGTATATGCTTTTCTTTTAGTAGAGTAACCAAGAAAAATACCTTCATCACTTCTAGCATCAAATTTACCAACATTATCATCTATCTTGATGTAACACTTACTTCCAAAGATTCTGAAGTCTTTTACTATAGGTACATTACCAAACCAAAGTTCATATGGTTTCTTGTATGTTCCTGGCCTCAATTGAATTATGTTGATAGTATAGACTGCAGTATTGGCTGCTTCTCTCCAGTAGGTGTGTGCAACTTTTCCTTCAATCATGATAGTGTGTGTTCTGTCAAGTATGATACTATTCCTTATTTCTGCAATCCTATTTTGTTGAGGGGTTCTAGGAGCACTTAACTATCTTTTGATCCCATATTCTTTGCAATACTCATAGAACTGGTCAGAGGTGAATTCTCCTCCTCTATCTGATCTCAGGAATTTTAATTTTAGTCCAGACTCATTTTCAACTTTAGCTTTGAATATTTTGAACTTCTCAAAGGCTTCAGGTTTATCTTTCAAGAACGCAGCCAATATAATTCTGGAAAAATCATAAACAAACAAAATAAAGTACCTTTCTCCATAGTAAGATCTTGTTTGAGTAGGACCACATAAGTCTGTATGCACTAGATCCAATTGGTTTTCTATTGAGTTCTATTTACTTCTGAATGAGCTCCTTACATGCTTTCCCATCACACATTCCCTACACATAGTGTCAACTGGTCCTGCAATACTAGGAAGGTCTCATACTTCCTTAACATTACTTATCTTTACTATGTTGTCAAAATCGATATGACAAAGTCTTTTGTGTCATAGCCAACTATCATCCACTTTTTCAACAAAACAACTTACTTCAGAGTTAAGCTGGAAAACATTAACTTTGGTCTTTGAACCTGATGCAATCATATCTCAATCTTTGTTGTTAGTAATACACCTGTTGTTTTTGAACTCCAACTAATATCCTTTATCAAGAAACTATCCAACGCTTAGTAAGTTATGATGTAAACCATCAACATATAGAACATCATTTGTCTTGTTCTTTCCATCTACGGTGATAGATCCTCTGCCTATGATAGGTTTGGGAGTGTTATCTCCAAATCTAACCATGCATCCTTTGTATTTATCCAAATGTACAAATCTATCTTTGTCACCTGTCATGTGATGTGAACATACGCTGTCAATTATCCAGTCAGTTCTGATGTTAGCTTTGGAAACCAGTTCTAATTCTTGTGCTTTCTTTTCATCTTCACTGTCCATTTCATCAAGTATTTTTTCAATGTCTTTAATAGAAACAAATCCAATCTCATCCTCTCCTGAATCATCGTCAGTTACACCATCTTCAGCATGATAGCATTCCTTAGTATATTTGGACTTGTAATCTGATCTGAACTTCTTGACTCTTGTAGGACACTTGGATGCAAAATGACCAACTTTGATACATTTAAAACATTTGAATGGTAGCTATCCTTCATATTTTTCTTTTCCTTTCCTTTCTTTCTTAGCAATCATAGCAATGATTTCTTCTAGTTCAGTATCAAATTCTTCTTTCTCAGTATTACTAGAAGTGTTCTGATATTTCTTATCATGGACTGAGGCTTTGAAAGTTGTTTCACTTTTAGGTTCTGTCTTCAATCTAGATATCTCAAATGTAGAGATTTTTCTGATCAAATTATCTCTCTTGAAGTCTTTTGAAAATTGCATGGTCTCATCTAAGATATTTATCTTTCTTTCATAATCTATTTTCAATGTAGTCATCAGTTTTCCCATTATATCTTCTTCTGAAATTTCTCCACCATTGTTCCTGATTCCTGAGACTGCTTCATTGATCCTTTGATTGTAAGCTCTGATGTTTTCTTCAGGTAGCATATCTAAGTTGTTGTATCTTTTCTTCCATGTTTTTCTATGCACATTCTTGGCTTGGATTTCTCCTTCAAACATGTCTTCTCAGTATTTCCAAATTGAATATGCTTTGTCTGCCTTCTAGATCTTAGAAAATTCACTGTCAGATAGGGCACTGATTACGACTTCTTTGGCTATTGTATTTTGAGTGAATACTTCCTTTTTTTTATTAGTAGAGTCTTCTTGTGCAAGGTCTTTCAAGGTAGGAACATCAATTGCGTGTGTAGAAACTTCATAGATCTCAAAATCAACACACTAAAGATGTGTTATCATTATGTTCTTCCAGTCAAGATAATTCTCTCCATCAAACTTAGGACTCTCTTTCCTAAAGTATGTCATCTGATCTACCTTAAGCTGTTAGGATTTCTCTCCAAGGCACTTGGCTTTGATACCAATTGTTAGAATAGTCCCAAAGGATAACTGAGTGGGGGTGTGAATCAGTTATCAGCTAGTTTAGTTCTTTTTCAATTAAGTACTGAATATTATACACAATAAGATAACACAAAATAGAATACCACAATTTTGGTTACCGGGAAACCAAAATAGGTAAAAAAATGTCGGTGGGACTTAGCACCCACAATGAACTATACTTGAGTATAATAATCCTTGTTAGAAGATCTTACAACCCTGTTAGGAGTTGAAATTTATAATGCAATAAGTATAGTGACCTAGTTAAGGGTCTGACCCTGTTAGGAGTCTTTTACAAATAACCCTTTTAGGGGTGAGGACTCACTGTCTAAAAGCTCACTGTTAAAATGATGAAGGTTGTAAGCTTAAATAAGACAAATATACACTATATATGATAATGAACTATTTGAATAGACCTGCTATCTTGGTCAGTTCTAATGAATTGTATACACTCTTAACTTCTTCACATAGATCTTTATCTAATGAATGAAATGGCTTTACTGTCCCAAAGTAATCAACATTCTGCTCTATTCATTTTCTTTCTCTTTTCTTATCATTCACACTTGGTGATCTTCAAATGAACTGCTATAAGTATCTTCTCCAAAAGATATGATCACATTGGTTGTAGCAAACTCTTCAATGACCTTCTTGTCAGCTATACTAAACACACAATCATAATTAGGATCACACAACTCAAGATGAGTAGAAGCATTGCTTCACATAGTCAGCTCCACCAAATTAACTCAAACATCACGCTTTGGATGAAATATGTTAAGTGCTCTTAACCAAACATGCTTAACTCATAACTAATCATGAATACAAACATGCATATCCTGAAGATAGGTGCAACTGAAGAATCAATAAGATTATTGTCGGCTTTTTTAAAACAATCTTCTGAAACTGTGTCTGGTAAATAGAGTAACATAACTTAACTGTTACTAAACATCTAACTCTATGTGTATGAACATGGTGTCATGACTATGTCTGAAACATAAAAACATTCGCGCAAGGTTCCAACATATCCATACTGAAAGGTGAGTATAGTGCACTATTGTATACTATATATTGTCATCAATGACAAACATATAGTCAACTATTTGCACAAAGGAAAATATCCAACATTTGATAAATCCTAATTGCACCCATCCTCACTAGAGAGATCAAGAATTTTGGGTCTGGCTCAAAATTTATATGTCTCTGTGTGCAGGTCTATCTAGGAGAGAGAAAGGAGGTATATCTTTGAGTATTTATTTCCAGAGTTTTTTTTAATGGATTTAGTGGATGGGAAAGTGTATGGAAAGGGTCTAGAAATATTTTACGAAGTCTTTCTAATGAGAGAAAAAATCCTAAAATTTTAAGGGAAGTGGTGTAAATGACTGCCCCAAGTGTGGAATCAAGAGGTGTAAAGTTACTATCTTTTAGGGTAGTCAATAGAATTTGTTGTGTATACCAGAGGAGGGTCAAGGGTGTAGTATCTTTGATGAAGGAGTAAGGGTTCTCATTGGTTTTTGGAGCATGTTGATAATATAAGGGAGCTTGGAAAAAAAGCTTTGAGTATGTAACCATGTTGGAGCATCTAAATGGTGTGAATGGTGTGGAGGTGTGAACCAAATATTTGACCATTAATTTGGACTTATAGAGTGGATTGAGACCTTGATATTACTCTTGTCTTAGAGGCTATTGGTGAGTGTCATAAGAAATTTGAGCTGTAAACACATCTAAATAAAAGCTTGAAGCATTTGTCCACTTGCAATCACATCAATAATGAAATAATTAAAACCATCATGCGCCTTAATCAAGACTTTAGATTTATCATAAGTGCATTGATACTATTCATTTGTAGAAAAAAAATATTCTATAACTGTATTTACCATGGATATCAAAGAAATGAGCACCCCATTTTGGGTTTGAATTTAATTTTATTAGTAATACATAGTGTTCCATTAGGTACATACGTTGAGGTATCAATTTGGGTGAAGGTGATACTAGGTTTAGGATTAATCTTTGGTTTCTCGTGTTTAGGACAAGGTTCTACCACTTTAACTAAATGTTCAGCTTGTTTGGTATTGAAAACAATTTGTAAGTAATCACAAGTTGGTATTATAACACTTTTAGATCAAGAATATAATGAATTAGTGAAAAATTAAAAGTATTGATTAGCATGCGCTAAGGATGATTTCCTTATCATTCACACTAGAGGGTAAGTGCAAGAAGTTAATTCCACTTCTAGGGGAATTTTTGGCATTAAAACCCACTTTTGGTGGAAGATGTTATCTTGGAATTTTACCACAAAATTAAAGCCCATTATAGATATGATTGCATAAATATAAAATTTAATTTTTTGGTTTAGCTAGACTAATTTTTCTATTTTTTAAATAATTTCTAATAAAATAGGTACATAAGCATGAAATAATAGGATTTCTTATTTTTATAATAATTTTTATTTTTTCATCTTTTATGAAAAAAAATTATATGACATCAAACTGTAGACAATTCTTTTCACTTTGAAAAAAATAAATTGAAAAATGATGAGTTTAGGTCAACTTATGTTTGTGGTAGATGTGAGGTTTTCAAAGCAAAAATTATGCCTAATAAAAAAATAGAAGAGAAAAATATACACAAAAAATTACAAAAAAAATATGCTCTAATATCTTATGTGTCTTAAAAATCATATCTCAAAAGGACTCAAAAAAATGCTTTGATTCAGGTCAAATTATGGTTGTCGTACAATTGCATGGAAGGTCCCAAAAAAGTTGCTTTTAAACTATAGTTTATAGAAACACCTAGTTAAAATCATTTATTATTATCTAGGTATTAATATAAAATATTTAAAAACTAGACTTTCAATACTACATTTATTATTACTAACTTTTTTAAAGATTCAATCTTTGTGTTCTTCAAATTTTTAGGTCAATTGGGATGAATTCTTAAAACTAGGGAAAATAGTTCCACTCCACTTCTTGCTAGAACCTAGCCATCTATATTATATTAGAGTTTATTAGGTCTTTAATTTATGTCTTAGACATATAGATCAGTCATTGTCATGTCTGGGAGTACAATGATGTTGACAAAAGGTCTTTAGGTAAAATAAAGGAGGTAATGTTTTGGAAATATCTATGAGAATAATAGAGGGAAGTGTAATCAAAATATTTTTTTAGCAATTGAAGCATAAACAAATGTAAAAAATCAATGTGCTAGAAAAAATATTGATTATATAGTCTAGAGGAATAGTGTAGTGTAACATGAAGTGTCTTATTGACAACTTGAATTAGGACGTTATTACAATACTAAGCATTTATCTTAATAAAGTTTTTCTTATGTTTCTCGAATACTTGATAATTTGAAGGAGATAATTGGTTTAGGCAACTTAAGTCATGGAGGAAGTGTTGGATGATATCAGTTTTGGTTACTGATCATGTTGTTGATATTCATGTTTTGTCACTGATGTCAACATACATTTCTGTAGAGAGGACAAACTGGCTACTTGACCGGAAGAAGTCTACGGACACCATACAGATGATTCAAAATTATCAAAGTTGGATTTATGCAGAAGGATGTGTTGTGACATTATTCCTAAGGTTTCTTGGCTTTATGTTTCATATTGAGGATGATACAGTTGATTTGATGAAGAGTGGTTTCTGGACTATAACTGTGATTTTTGATAGAGCAGGTCTCTGTGTTTCGGGTATATCTTTCTGGAAAATATATTTTAGATCATGCGAGATTACTAGTAGACAACTGACATATGTTGGAATAATATGTTGATTTAGATTTTTTCTTGGGTACTAGTGACATCAGCTCTGGTGTGTATTCTGAAGAAGACCTAGTTGTTGTCTGACTTGAGACATATAGTGTGCAAAATGAAATGTGTGCATGGATTGCAGATCTAGAAGCATAATTGATGGATTTTAAATGATGTTTACTTTTTATAGGTACCATGTGTATCATAGAAATGGGTTAAATAATTATTTTTATATTGGAAAGCCTTAATTGACTGACCTAATTAATTAATTTTTTATTAGGAATGCTTAACTAGACGACCTAATGAATTATTGTAAAAGGGTATATATAAGTGATCATTTCTTTTGAAAAGATGTGACAGACATTAAAAAAAGAAAGAAGAAGTGAAAGCTAGGAGGCTTGTTCGGCTATTGGATGTAGAGCAGAATTTATGAGAATAGTACTTCATTGGAACTGACCAAGCAAAAACAGTTGCTATCAGACAGTTCACTGGATTGTGTATTGCTTTATACACTTGTGCACATTGTAAATCCTTGAGGGTAGCTTTAACCTTATTCTAGTAGTGTGCCTTGGCAGTGAGCCTACTATTTCTTTTGACTCCTAACATGGTTTGTCTCCTAACAGGGACTATGTACTGTAATGTTGTAACAAGTTCCTAACAGGGCTAAATCTTTTAACAGGGATACTATATTCTCAATAAATTATTTGTGAGTGTTGATTCCCACTAGGGTTTTACCTTTAGTAGGGTTTCCTTGACAAAAAATGTTGTGTTATGGTGTTGGCTACTCTGTTATCATTTATATTTGCAGATTTGGTTTATAAAGTTTAAAGTTTAATAATCTATATCACAACTAATTCACCGCCCCCCCTCTCAGTTGTCTTGTGGACTCTTATACTTAACAATTGGTATCAAAGCTTATGGTCCTTAGAGAGAAAGTTTAACATCTTGAGGTGATCCTAAAGATGACTTACTACAGGAAGGATAGTCTGAATTTTGATCGTGAAAACTTTGATAGTTGGCAGAATAAGATGAGAACACATTTTCTATGTCTAGGAATCGACTACTTGATCACAAAGAAGAATGAAAAGATAGAAACAGAGGATTAGTTAGAGAAATCTACTAAAGATCAGAAGAAGTTATTTTCATGTAATATGGGGTCAAGGGAATCTTTGATCAGCGCACTTTTAGAAGGAGAATTCGCTAAAGTAAAGGAATTGGATTTTGCACATGAGATCTGGTCAAGATTCGAAGCATTATATATTGGAGACAAGTTTACTAAGAAGGAAAAGCTACAAAATTGGAAGACAAAGATGGAATCACTGAAGATCAGAGAAGATGAGAACATTAGGGCATATGGACTGAGAATTACTAAAGTGGTTACTAGTATTAGAGACTCTGGTGGTACTTAAAGTGAGGAAGAAGTGATTATGAAGATACTCAGATCTTTGACACCTGCATAAAAAACCAAAGTACAAGCTATAGAGGAGATTAGACATTTGACACTGAACTTTACCATAGAAATTTTGATTCGAAATCTAACTACATTTGAGGTCGTAGAATTGGGAGACACTTTACCTAACGTTTAGTCAGCATTCAAGGCAACCATGCACAAGAACAAAAAGACCATATCTAGAAATGCAAGCACCATCAATAATGACCTAGGGGAAGAACATGGAGCCTATGATGATGAATAGGAACAGATACAGGAAGAAGAAAGAAACCTAGATGAAGTTGTAGCACTAATTTCTAGAAGAGAAAATAGAGGTAAAGGAAATTTTGAAGGCAAATTACCTTGAAATGTTTTTCATGTAACAAGATTGGTCATTTTGTATCTAGATGTCCTACAAGAGTTCCAAAGCATAAACCTAAGTTTTTCAAGTCTAAGTATTCAAAAGACAGGGAATGTTATTATGCTAGTGAGGGAATATATGATGATGATGATGATGATGATGATGATGATGATGATGATGATGATGACGACGATGACGATGAGGATAGTGGTGGTGGTGGTGGTGGTGGTGACTATGATGAAATTGAATTTATTGCTATTAAGGATGATGAACCTATGCATGAGGAAAAAGCCTTTGTATCCCGAGTTGAAAAGAAATTTGAATGGGTTATAGATAGTGGTTTTTCACATCATATGACCGGAGATAAAAAAAAAATTTGTGAGTTTTAAAAGACATGATGGTGGTGTTGTCAGATTTGGTGACAATACTCCTAAGCTTGTTATTGGAGTTGTATCTATTTCTTTGGATGGAAAGACTAACAGTGATAATATACTACTTTTTGATGGACTTAAGCATAATCTGTTGAGTGTTGGACAGTTAGTAGACAAGGGTTATCAATTGAAATTTATTGATGGGAAATGCTCTATCAGAAGTAAAGGAAGAGACTTGATCACATCTGGTACTAAATCCAGAGGTAATGTATTTGAACTGAACACATTTGAAGCTTCTTGTTTTATTGTGAAGGTTGATGACAGTTGGTTATGGCACATAATATTTTGTCATGTTAATTTTGATAACATTGAGATAGGCAAGTTTGATGCTAGAAGTGATCAAGGAATATTTCTTGGTTATTGCAATAAGAGTAAAGCATATAAATGTTTCAATTCGAGATTGAGAAATTTTATTGAAAGCGCCAATGTGAGGATAGATAAAAAAATTTAGATTCAGGAAAGAATGTATGACTCTGGTTAGATTAAAGAAGTAAAAGAGGTTACTGCTAAACCTGAAGAATCTTTGATGATTGACAATGAGATTGAAGATGAAAAGACTGAAGCTACTGAGACATTGAAGACACCAAGGTATGTTAAGAAGACCATCCTGAAGATCAAATTATTGGTGATGCAAGAAAAGGCATGATGAGTAGATCTAGAGCTAGAGATGAGGTATGTTTGATTTCTCAAGTTGAACCAAAGACTACTTCTGAAGTATGTGGAGATGAATCTTGGAATAAAGTTATGGAAGAAGAACTTGAACAAATAAAGAAAAACAATATTTGGGAATTGGTTCCAAGACCTAAGAACAAAAATGTGATTGGAGCTAAATGGGCTTTTACAAATAAGATGGATGAGGAAGGAACAGTGGTAAGAAACAAAGAAAGACTGGTATGTAAAGGCTACTAACAACAAGAAGGCATAGACTATGAATAAACATTTGCTCATGTTGCTAGATTGGAGGTTGTGAGATTATTTCTTGCTTATGTTGGACATAAATACTTTAAGGTTTATCAGATGGATGTGAAGTCAACATTCTTGAATGGTGATCTAGAGGAAGAAGTTTACATTGAGCAACCTAGTGGTTTTCCTTTAATAGATGATGAAAACATGGTTTGCAGATTGAATAAGGCACTGTATGGACTGAAACAAGCACCAAGAGCATGGTATGCAAGACTGGAAAATATCTACTTTGTCTTGGTTTCAGAAAAGGTAATGCAGATAGTAATTTATATTTGAGAACTAATGCAGATGAAATCTTAATTATAGAAGATTTTTTTTGATGATATCATTTTTGGAGGCAATGATAAGATGAGTAAGAAGTTTTCTAAAAAAATGGAAAATGAATTCGAGATGTCAATAATTGGTGAGATGAAATTTTTTGTTGGTTTGGATAATCAGAGTAAGAATGGCATTTTTATATCTCAGACCAGGTATCTTAAGGAAATGTTGAAATTTTTTGGAATGGGAGATTGTAAACCTGTTGGGAAACCTATGGTGACTGGAAACAAACTGACTAATAGTGATGAGACTCAAAGTGTTGTTCAGACAAAGTACAAATCAATGATTGCAGGTCTACTATATCTAGCTCACACTGGACCAAATATTACCAATGTAGTTGGAATTGTGGCTAGATATCAGGCATATCCTAAAGAGACACATTTTTCTTCTATAAAAATAATTTTCATATATTTTTAATGGACAATAGAATATGGATTGTGCTATGAAAAATCAAAATATTTTACTTTACAGGCTTATATTGATGTTGATTGGGCAGGTAATGTGGATGACAGGAAGAGTACAAGTGGTGGTGCATTTTTCCTCAGAAAAAGATTGGTTTCTTGGTTGAGAAAGAAGCATAACTGTATTGCTCAATCTGCTGCTGAGTCAGAGTATGTTGCTACTGCAATAAACTATACACAAGTTGTTTGGATGAAACAAACACTGAAGGACATTGGAATAATTTTCAAAGAACCAGTGGTTACCCATTGTGATAACACTAGTACAGTGAATATGTCAAAGAATTCTGTGATGCATTCAAAGACTAAACATATTTATATTAAGTATCATTTCTTGAGGGAAAAATTAGTAGATAAAGAGATTAAACTGGAGTATGTCAGCACAAAGGAAAAGATAGTAGATATATTTACTAAACCTTTTCCAAAATATTCTTTTGAATATCTCAGAGGTATGCTTGGGGTGGTGGCCCCTCCCAGTGGTAAATAAATGATGTAGATATGCATCAGTCCAGTGGATCTCAGAGCTATATCATTCTCTAGACTTGATGTATGGATCTACTCCTTAGGGGGAGTGATCGCAGGAGAATACTATGGAGTACATTTGGGTGATCTTGCACCTGGTTGATGAACATGAAGATTTGAAAAAGCTAAACCTTACAAAATACTACAGATGAGTTATGACACCCTTTGCCATTATTGCCAAAGGGGGGAGGAATCAATGTGAAAATCCATACTGTTTTGAGAAATTTATGTTGAGGATATTGAGAAGATTGTAGTGAGAGAGATTACTTTTAGGTTGATGCATATGGATTTTCCCATATGTTATCAAAGGGGGAGATTGTTGGATGATATCAGTTTTGATTACTAATCATGATGTTGATATTCATGTTTTATCACTGATGTCAACATGTACTTATGTCGAGAGGAAAGGTTGGCTACTTGATTGGAAGAAGTGTACGGACATCATACGGATGATTCAGAATGATCGAAGCTGGGTTTATGCAGAAGGATGTGTGTTGACCTTATTCCTAAGGTCTCTTGGCTTTATGTTGCATATTGAGGGTGTTATAGTTGATTTTATGAAGACTGGTTTCTAGACTATAATTGTGATTCTGGACAGAGTAGGTCTCTGTGTTTTGGGTATATCTTTCTGGCGAAGACATTTCAGATGATGCAAGCTTACTGGTGGACAACCAACATATGTTGGAATAATGGGTTGAGTTCAATTGTTGTTTGGTTACTAGTAATGTTAGCTGTGGCGCGTATTTTGAAGAAGACCTAGTTGCTGGCCGACTTCAGACATGTAGCGTGTAAAATAAAATGTGAGCGTGGAAATCAGATCTGGAAGCATAATTGTTGAATTGTAAATGATGTTTACTTGTTATAGGTACCTGTGTATCTTAGTAAGGGGTTAAATTTATATTGGAAAGCCTCAATTGGTGGACCCAATTAATTATTCATGTATTAGGAAAGCTTAACTAGCCGACCTAATGAATTATTGTAAAAGGGTATATATAAGTGATCTTTTATTTTGAAAAGATGTGACGGAGATTAAAAAAAGAAAGAAGAAGTGAAATCTATGAGGCTTGTTTGGCTGCTAGATGTAGAGCAGAGTTTATGAGAAGAGTACTTCATTGGAACTGACCAAGCAAAGATAGTTTCTATCAGACAGTTTACTAGATTGTGTATTTTCTTTATAAACTTGTTAGAATTGTAAATCCTTGAGGGTGGCTTTAACCTTCTTTGGGCAGTGAGCCTACTATTTCTTTTGACTCCTAACAAGGTCTGTCTCCTAACAACGACTATGTACTGTAATGTTGTAACAAGCTCCTAACAGGGCTAAATCTTTTAACATGGATGCTATACTCTCAGTACATCATTTGTGGGTGTTAATTCCCACCGGGGTTTTACCTTTAACAGGGTTTTCTCGGCAGCAAATATTGTGTTATGGTGCTGGCATTTACTATGTTATCATTTACATTTGTAGATTTGGTTTATAAAGTTTAAAGTTTAATAATCTATATCACAACTGATTCACCCCCCCCCCCCCTCTCATTTGCCTTGTGGACTNCTGATTCCCCCCCCCCCCCCCTCTCATTTGCCTTGTGGACTATTATTCCTTACAGGAAGAATCCTCATTTTGACTAATACAAATAAAAATAGATCATAAAGTTTTTATCTTACACATAATCTTACATGTACATTAAATAAAATAGATAAATAATTATAACTAAAAATATAAGATAACTCTAAAGTAAATATAGCCATTATACTGAAAAAATAATTTTCAAGTACATAAGATAACTCTTGAACAATTAAAATGACTTCAAGTACTTTTAACTCATTAAAAATTCAAATAAAAAATTATTGAATAAATTAAATAAAAAATTAAGGTTGTTCTTTTCATAATTTAGATAAATTTATAAATAAGATATCTATAATAATCATATAATGTAGTGTTGATTTTATTTTATTGGTGCATTAATTTCAATGTTTTATTACAATTTTCATTTTGACAAAACTCCACTTCATTTAAACTTATAGGGATATTACTATCAAAGTTAAAATTGACTAATTAATCAAATATTTAATTTTCCTAATTCTACTTTTGACAAAATCCACTTTGAATAGAGTTCTAGAGATTTAACTATCAAACTTAAAATCAATGAACTAATAAATTGTTTATATTAAGAAATATTTTAATTTTTGTTATGGTAATTATAATTGCAAATAGTAAAAAAAACTTGAGGTCAAGGTCAAACTTAACAAGTATTATTTTTGCCAAGGTATGAACACTAGAATATTATAAGTTTGACACAAATCATTATGTCCTACCAACTATATGTCCTACCAACTAATCTATGAGCGGGATAAAATAATTTTTATCTCCCCCTAGATAACATTTGTTTTTCTCTAGATTAAAAGTTTTTTTATATTTTAATTTTTTTAAAACCACATGTATGTTTATTTGTATCAAGACTCTTCCATATTAAAATACAAAACACTCACCACTAAAAGACACTCCTAAGTAAAGAAGAAATTTCCACAAACATAAAACTTGGATATCATTCAAATTCTCATTCTTTAGTTTTACATTCCAAACCACCAACCAAAGGAAGGTGTTACCCAACCATCCACATAAACGCGCATTTGCAATGTCGAGATGACTTTACGTCTACATGGCCCCGTTTGTTTCGCGGAATTGGAATTGAGTCAAAACCTTATTATCACAAAACTAGGTTTTGAAATCCCGGTTTTGCATCTTCCTGTTTTGAAAATCACGGACCCGACAGCGAAATTAAACTCGGTTCATAATTTTCTAAACCTTGGATTTCATTTTGAATTCCACCTATTTGCCCAGAAGATGGTGCTGCCCATTTTAGGGCCTAAACCGGGTTTTGAAGGCTAAACTGGGTTTGCAACATAGAGTCCCAAACGGTGGATTTCGGGAAAAAATAGAAGTCCCGCACCCAATTCCTGTCAAATTCCTACAAACAAACGGGACCTATTAGAAGTTTTCCTCGCAACTGTACATGCAATGTTATGGTGACTAGTCGTTGGTGAGCCTCCAAGAGGGAAGAGCAAAGATAGGAACCTTTTTGGGTAGGGTCAATCCAAACACTTCACCCCTATCCAAATCAGCCTCCACACTACAATCAAAACAATGTATGAGCTGAGCCACAACCAAATCAACAATAGAAAGCCCCATGGAAATCCCAGGGCAACCTCTCCTTCCTGTTCCGAAAGACAACAATTCAAAGTGGTGGCCATTCACATCTATGCTCGAGCCAATAAATCTCTCGGGCTTGAATTCTAAAGGAACTTCCCAAACTCTTTCATCCCTCCCGATCGCCCAAACATTCACAAACAACCTTGTTTTTGGTGGGATGTAATGTCCTCCAACATTGCAACCCTGGGTGGACTCGTGAGGTAAGAGCAACGGCACTGGTGCATGTAGTCGAAGTGTTTCCTTCACAGAACATCTTAAGTACTCCAAACTTACCAGATCACTCTCTTTTACGATGCGATTTCTCCCAACCTCTAATTCAATCTCTTGTTGTGCCCTAGCCATCGCTTTAGGGTTTCTTAGCAGCTCAGCCATTGCCCATTCTATTGTCGTGGCAGATGTCTCTACTCCAGCAACTAACATATCCTGCGCAAGAATTGAACTCGTTGGTTAGTGAGGTCTTACCAGAAATTTGACAATTGGTGAATGAAGTTTTAGCGGAAATGCCTATTACCACAATTTGACAAGATGAAATCAAATCCAAACAATAGTTGTTTCAGGTACCACGGTAAGATCTATGACAACTATTTAAGCTAAGCTGACCGAGATGACTGCTTTGATGTGAACCCTAGAGACTTGTAACTCGGGACTTTCGCTCTCCGCCATGTCCAACATCGCGTCCACAATGTCTGGTTCTTCTGACTTGTTTGCGTTTCTCGGCTCAACATGCTCATCGATGAGATTCTCAGCAAATTCATCGTATACTTTATGAACGGTCTGCATGCGGCGGCAGTAGCCTTGCCAATCGAGAAAGGCGAGAGAGGGAATGAAGTCTCCAAGAACAACTACTCCCGCGAGATGCATAATCTCAGCCACCATCTGTGAGAACCCCTGTCCTCCGCTCAATTGATGGTCGGAGTAACTTCTGCCTGCAAACATTCTGCACACTGTGTTGAGTAAAACGGAGAAGATGTGCTTTCTCAGATTGACGGAGCGCATGCCTTTCTCGCTTTCCTCCCACAGAGATTTCACCATGGCGGACACCTCTTCCTCCCTTATCCACCTGAATGACTCCCTTCTCTTGGCCGTCAGCAATTCAACTGTGCAGAGCTTTCTCATCTGCCGCCAGTACTCTCCATAGGGGGCTAGCGCTAGGTCTCTCCACCTGTAGGTCAGGTACTTGCCCGCAGACGAAGCTGGCCTGCTGGCGAAGATCAAATCGTGGGTTTTAAGAAACTCTTTGGCCATGGCAGGAGAAGGGAACACGACCGTGGGCACTGACCCTAAGCGTAGGAACATGATGGGTCCGTACTTTTTTTGCGAGATCGGCCAGGGACTTCTGAGGAAGGCTCCCCAAGAGATGGAGATTGCCTACCAGTGGCCATGGCCGGGGCCCTGGTGGCAATCCCAGCTCTCCCTTGTCGCTCTTGCTCTTACTTTTTGTCACAAATCTGTATATAATGCAGAAGAAGATGATTAAAAAAGAAAACTGTATTACAGGGGAATTAAGCCATGCCATATTTGGGTAGCCCGACTTACACATACTCGGTAGAAGTACTACTTTTTATGGAAGCTTACTTCTCATAAAATTGTCTGACGTTGGTAAAAAAGTTTTACTTCACTGTGGAAGACATTTTCCGATTAACACTATCAAATTTTATTGTGATAAAGGCTGTTGGAGATATTTTTTCCTTTTGGTGATAAGATTTTGTAGATTTGGTCTAAAAACTGCCTTCAATTAACCAGCCGACCCAAAAAACTTATCAGGATGATAGTGTGGTTGTGATTGCTCTCACGTTGCTGTTGAACACTTAACAAATTTATAGGTCATTATTCATTATTTGGTAATTATTGAATAATTTGGAATTTTCTAATTGTATGTATGTATGAGTTAATATACATACAATCATTGTGTCTTTTTAATGCAAGTGCTAGTTAAAAATTACAGTGAGGAAAATTTGATACATCTACCATTTTTTTTTGTTTAAGTCAAGGAAAAATACTAATGTAGATAAAGGCTGTCAGAGATATTTTTTCCTTTTGGTGATAAGATTTTTTAGATGTGGTCTAAAAACTCCCTTCAATTAACCAATCGACCGAAAAAACTTATGAGGATGATATTGTGGTTGTGATTGCTCTCACGTTGTTGTTGAACACCTAACAAATTTTTAGGTCATTATTCATTATTTGATAATTATTGAATAATTTGGAATTTTCTAATTGTATGTATGTATGTCTCTATGTCTGTATGTATGTATGTATGTATGTATGTATGTCTGGGTTTATATAGATACAATCATTATTTCTTTTTAATGCAAGTGCTAGTTAAAAATTACAATGAGCAAAATTTGATACATCTACCATTTTTTTGCTTAAGTCAAGGAAAAATACTAATGTATAGATTGCATTCGATTTCTTTCATCAATTTAATCAATTATCATATAGAATTCAAAATTTAATACATCTACCATTTTTTGCTTAAGTCAAGGAAAAATACTTATGTATACATTGCTTCGATTTCTTTCATCAATTTAACCAAATATCATATAGAATTCAAAATTTTGAACAAAATTCCTATAGTTATATTTAACTTTCTATTTAAAATGATTGTTAAAACCTCATTTACTTGTCTTTATTTTAATTTATATTAGAAGTAAAAAATAAAATTTCCTCTTTGTTAATAGTGATATGTCATAAAACATTTATTTCATTGAATTAATTGTCAATTGTATTAATGGCTGGAATGACATGATCACTATTATAAATGTCATATTTCAATGTTAATATGTATTTTTATTGGTAAATTTTAGAAATAGTCATTGCAAAGATATAAGTTGTTATTTTTTATATAAAAAATGTTGTAATGCTTTAAAGTTTGTTGTTAAATTGTCAGCATTTATAATTTTTGAATATTAATATTTAAAGAGAGGTACAAAGCTTTGAGATGCAAGAGGAGACAAAATAACGTGTCAAAATAGGGCATACAAGGATGGAAAGGCCCCGAAGAAAGAGAACCTAGAACCGACAAAATATAACACAAGGAGATCTTGACTTTATCACAGATAAACCAAAACAGTGTAATTGATTTCCTTAGCAATTTTCATATTACAATAATCTCAAGCATCTAATTATAAGTATACCTCACAATCTTATGAACATAGTGGCCTTTGAAAAAGTAGCTACATAAGCACTTGATTCCTATATGGGCCCAAGATTATCAAAGAGCCAAAAACAAACATTCTCAACAATACTCAAAGATCTAGTGGAGGAGAATTATCAGTGAGGAAAATTTGATACATCTACCATTTTTTTCTTAAGTCAAGGAAAAATACTTATGAATACATTTCTTTGATTTCTTTCATAAATTAAACCAAATATCATATAGAATTCAAATTTTGAACAAAATTCCTATAGTTATATTTAACTTTCTATTTAAAATGATTGTTAAAGCCTCATTTACTTGTCTTTATTTTAATCTATATTAGAAGTAAAAAATAAAATTTCCTCTTATTTAATAATGATAGGGGGTTCCGACCCCAACACCTGGAAGATAAAAAAGAGTGTGCAAAACTCTACGATATTCTCAAACAGTCACTGGAAGGACGAGACCAGTCGTAGATGTGAAGAGAAATAATAAAGATTATGGATATCCTCTCTAATGGTTTGGTGGCTAACGCGTTCTTGTTTTTCGAAAAGTTATTTGTTCTTCTTGCATATGTGGAAAATAATATAACAGCGTCAAGCCCAACAATTCTCTCTCCAACATCTTCAAAAAACTCTCAAGTCCATAGCAGCCCGCGGAAGGAGAAATGCCAACAGGAGGACTAAGGCTTGCATAACTGTAGCCCTTGTGGAATTTTGACAACTCTGGTCGAGATGAAGAAATTGCTCTCAAATCAGGGCTTATAGGTCATGGCATCCGAAGCTGGTTTTTTGTAAAAATTTTGGGTTTTATAACCTCTGTTTCTTTTGGGTTTAGGGAGTTTTTGTTTAGGGCTTCACTAGCATGCCCAGCGACGTATGCTCATGCTATTCCTATCATTGTCAATGTGTATAATCTGATCTGTATTGGGCAATGATTAAGGGTTTTCTTTCTGCTTCTTTCCCTTTTGAACCCTTGAAGTAGTTTAAATTTTTAATATATTTTAATGGCACTGCCATTTTTGCCTTTAAAAAAAAAAAATGATGTCATAAAACATTTAATTCATTGAATTAATTGTCAATTGTATTAATGGCTGGAATGACCTAATCACTATTGTAAATGTCATATTTCAATGTTAATGCATATTTTTATTGGAAAATTTTAGAAATAGTCATTGCAAAGATATAATTTGTTGGTTTTTATATAAAAATGTTGTAATGCTTTAAAGTCTGTGGTTAAATTGTCGACATTTATTATTTTTTGAATGGAAAACAACAACATGCAAAGTTACCAAACAATCCAAAAAGTGTGTTCTCTAAAAAGATTTTCATTAATGTCCTTAGCTTCATTATGATTCTCTCCAATATAAATATTATCTCCCTCTTGTATAGATTTCTCTATGTAGCTTATCTCCCTCTGTGTCTTCTTTGTGCAACTCAATATCGCCCTTATAGATTTCTCCCATAATGGTATAGTCTCTGTATAATTCTCGCTCTTTGTCCTCTTCTTAATATTTCCCTCAATGTCTTTTCTCCCTCTTTGACAATAATGTCAAAGTCCTACATCTTCACCATGTAGATATCTCTGTGTCAATTTTCTGAACTCTATGCTCCCTCTATCATCTTTCTTATGACTGATCAACATCTTGTGCGTTACTCTTCATAGCTTTTGGAAACTCCTAAAGTGTGACCACCTTTGCATTGATCAATTTGTCAGATATTTTGTGTAATAAATTTGATGCAATCACTCCATATGATCCTAGTTAGCCTTAGCTAGGGGAATCATCCCTTATTTACCTCTCAAATAATCATGAGAATCCTTAGGTAATGATTTAGTAAATATATCTACTAATTATTCCTTTGTATTCACATATTCCAGTCTTACTTCTTTGTCTTGAACTAGCTCTCTCAAGTAATGATACTTGATAGCAATATGCTTAGTCTTTGTGTGCATCATAGGGTTCTTTGATATATTAATAGCACTTGTGTTATCACAGAAAATAACAACTGGTTCAGTAATTTATTCCTTCATATCTTTCAACAATTTCTTGATCCACACTATGTTTGAACAATTAATTGTTGTTGCAACATATTCAGCTTCTACTGTAGATTGAGAAATTTAGTTTTGTTTCTTGCTTGTCCAAGATACTAATCTCTTTCCTATAAATAATGCACTACCACTTGTACTCTTTATGTCACCAACATTACCTACCCAATATGCATCTGTATAGAGTTTCAGCTCAAACTTTTCATTCTTCTCATAGTACAATCCATAATCCTTTGTTCCCTTCAAATATCTCAGTATCCTTTTCACTGTCATCATGTGACTATACTTAGGATTTGCAAAAAATCTTGCAAAAATCCCAACTGCTAATGCAATATCTGGTCTATTCTGGATAACATATTGTAGCTTCCCAATCATTGACCGGTACAAGGGTTGATTGACTTCATTTGTCTCATCAGTCTTTGATATTTTCTATCTAGTAGCCATAGGTGTGCTTACAAGTCTTGAGTCTTCCATGCCAAAGGTTTTCAGTAGCTCCTTAATATATTTAGATTGAGTAATGAAGATACCTTTCTTCATCTGATATACTTGCAAACCAACAAAAAAATTGATCTCCAAACACAGACATCTCAAATAGTTTGCATCTAATTTGAAAATGTTTGACATAAAGCATCTTGTCCTCCAAATATGATATCATCAACAAGTATTTTAGCTAACAATATCCCTTTACCTTTTTCAGACTTTAAGTAGAGATTAATGTTGTCATTTGTCTTTGTAAAACCAATTTTGACTAAGTAATCGTGTAATCTTTCATACCATGCTCTGGGGGCTTGCTTCAATCCATACAACACTGTATGTATCTTGCAGACCATATTCCTCTTGCTTGAATCAACAAATCCTTCAGCGTGTTCAATGTATACCTCTTCTTCCAGTATTCCATTCAGAAATGTTCTCAAATTTTTCTCAAATTGTCAAAATACTGACACCCGGTCATCGTTGTGTTCTTTTGCTCGGTCATCACTAGATAACTTGGTAATTAATGACCCTCGGTAAATACCGATGTTCGTTTGACACTGTATTTTCTCAGCATGTATTGGCACTCGGTCGACACTTGCCTCACTTGGCACAAACTTAAGTTCAGGAATCTTCTGCTCTGTTACTTGGTCAAGACTAAAATTTTTGTCTTCCAATCTTCACTTGGTGTTATAGATAAACAACATATTACCTTGCCAAGGTGTAATCTCATCAAGTACCCATTGTAGCTTCACATAACTCAGCCATTTCACTAGGTCTTCTTGTTATTTCCTCTTTTCAAATCTTCTTCATCAATCAATTGATATGGCACTTTACAAGATAGCAACTGTCTTACCAGTTAAGGTTTGACATCAATGGCAATATAACAATTGTTTCAATTGTAGCTTCCAATAGTTTCTCATTTGGAAGAATACATGAAAGATAAATCTCCTACCCCCAATCTGGAAAGTGAAAAGGTCCATACTACAATGACTCAGTTGCTGGAGATGGAGAAAGGGATGGAGGCTCTTGAAAATTCTACCCATGATGTTTTTCCTAAAGAGGATTTTAGGTATGCTATGTCTTCTTTGTGCATGTTAATCAATGGAATTATGAGGAAGGTTGTCTTTGGCGTGACCACGGGAAAGAGCAGGTTAAAGAAAAAAGCCAAAGGGTTGAGCAAGGAAGAGAATGAGGAAGAGGAACCCGAGGAAGCTAAAGCTGAAGATTGGATGAAGGATCTCAACCACCTCTCAAAGGATTGGGAGGCTATTTCTAGCCTTAAATGATCTGCATTATATCTTTATTTTGTTATTGTTGGTTTACTATCAAGACTGATATTTTTATAGATAAACTTTCCGATGTTATTATTTTTTGTAGTGATACTTTTAATTGGGACACTTCATTGATGCTCCTCTATAACAAAGACCTTTTTTGTTATTGGCAAATTTTTCTAGCTAGGGATAAGGACTTGAATAGTATGTTAAGTAGTGTAGTGATAAAAGGTAGAACTTCTAAGATGTTTTTTTATTATCTTGCTCTTTGATGGCTTGGGTGGCTTCCAGTTGTAATGGTCTGAAGTCTTTTTATTTCTCTGATATTGTAAAGTTGTAATGTTGTGATGTTGTTTCTGGGTTTAGAGCCCTTTCCCTGCCATCTTAATCAAAAACTTACTAATTGTTAATATACCCCGGTAATGCATTTTCAGTTGTCAATGCCCTTCATATTCACCTTAATCCTTCAATCTTTACCATTTCTTCTATCTCTTCAAGCACTACAAACCAAAAAAAATTAGAGGTAAGAACTGGATACTTTGCATCTTGGTAACTAACACTTTTATTAAAAGCATAAATAACAAATAATTGATAATAAACTATAAATGGCCCGAAGTCTATTTTTTCTCTGCTGTTGCAATATTGTGATGTTGTTTGCGGGTTCAGGGCCCTTTCCCTGCCATCTTAATCAAAAACTTACTAATCGTTAATATACCCCAAAAATGTGTTTTCTGCTCTCAATGCCCTTCATATTCACCTTAATCCTTCAATCTTTACCATTTATTCCAGCTCTTCAAGCACTACAAATGAAAAAAAATAGAGATAAGAACTTGATACTTTGCATCTTGGTAACTAACACTTTCATTAAAAGAATAAATAACAAATAACTGATAATTAACATAAATGGCTCGAAGTTTGTTTCTTTCTCTATTGTTATAATGATGTAATGGTGTGATGTTGTTTCTGGGTTCAAGGTCCTTTCGTTGTCATCTTAATCAAAAGCTTACCAATCGTTAATATACCCCGATAATACATTTTCTGCTCTCAATGCCCGTCATATTTGTCTTAATCCTTCAATCTTTACCATTTCTTCCGGCTCTTCAAGCACTACAAACCCAAAAACCTAGAAGCAAGAACTTGATACTTTGCATCTTGATAACTAACACTTTCTTTAAATAAATAAATAACATAATAAACTATAAATTTCTCAGGTATTCAAGACATGAGAGCAGTGACAACCACAATATCATAATGATGATAAGTTTCTTCCATCGGTTGTTAATTGAAGGCGTGTTTTGGACCACATCTATAAAATCTTATCACCAAAAAAAATCTGACACCTTTATCACAATCAGAAATATCATCCACAGTAATGTAAGAAGTTTTTACCAGCATCAAACAGTTGTACGAGAAGTAAGCTACGTTAAAAACACAGCACTGATATCAAATATTTGCGAGTCGGGATGCCAAAATATGGGATGGCTTAATTCCCCTGTAGCAGAGTTGGGTTTTTCAGTCATCTTCTTCTGGGTTATATACAAATTCTTCATAAAAAAGAAGGGCCAAAGCAAGATGGGTGAGTTGGGATTGCCACCAGGGCCACGGCCATGGCCGCTGGTAGGCAATCTCCATCTTCTGGGAAGCCTTCCTCATCAGTCCCTCGCTGATCTGGCAAAAAGGGACGGACCCATCATGTTCTTTCTCTTGGGCTCGGTACCCACAGTTGTGGTCTCTTCTCCTGCCATGGCCAAAGAATTTCTTAAAACCCACGATCTGATCTTCGCCAGTAGGCCAGCTACATCCGCGGGCAAGTACCTGGCCTACGGGTGGAGAGATGTGGCGCTTGCCCCCTATGGAGAGTACTGGAGGCAGATGAGAAAGCTCTGCACAATCGAACTGCTGACGGCAAAGAGAACGGAGTCATTCAGGTGGGTGAGAGAGGAAGAGGTGTCCGCCATGATCAGATCTCTGTGGGAGGAGAGCGAGAAAGGTGTGCACCCCGTCAATCTGAGGAAGCACATCTTCTCCATCTTACTCAACATAGTGTGCAGAATGATTGCAGGCAGAAGTTACGGCGACCATCAACTGAGAGGAGGGCTGGAGTTTTCACAGATGGTGGCTGAGCTTATGCATCTGGCGGGAGTATTTGTTGTGGGAGACTTCATTCCCTCTCTTGCCTTTCTAGATTTGCAAGGCCACTGCCGCCGCATGAAGGCCGTTCATAAGATATTCGATGAGTTTGCTGAGAATCTCATCGATGAGCACGTTGAGCGGAGAAGGGCGAAGAAGTCGGAAGAACCGGACATTGTGGACGTGATGTTGGACATGGCGGAGAGCGAAAGTCCGGAGATACAAGTCTCTAGGGTTCACATCAAAGCAATCATCTCGGTCAGTTTAGTTTAAATAGTTCTCATGGACCTTACCATGATACCAGAAACTACTATTGTTGGGATTTGCTCTTTTGACCTGTCAAATTGTGCAATTATACATTTCCGCTAATACTTTATTGGTCAATTGTAGAAATTCTGCTAAGACCTCACTAACCAACGAGCTCAATTCTTTATCAGGATATGTTAATGGCCGGAGTAGAGACATCTGCCGCAACTGTAGAATGGGCAATGACTGAACTGCTGAGAAACCCTAAAGCAATGGCAAGGGCACAACAAGAGATTGAGTCAGAGGTTGGGAGAGATCGAACCGTAAGAGAGAGTGATCTGGTAAGCTTAGAGTACTTGCGATGTGTGGTGAAGGAAACACTTCGGCTACATCCAGCAGGGCCCTTGCTGGTGCCACACGAATCCACCCAAGGTTGCAATGTGGGAGGATATTACATTCCACCAAAGACAAGGCTGTTTGTGAATATTTGGGCAATTGGAAGGGATGAAAGTGTTTGGGAAGATCCTTTAGAGTTCAAGCCTGAGAGATTTATTGGGTCGAGCATAGATTTGAAAGGCCAACACTTTGAATTGTTGTCTTTCGGAACAGGAAGGAGGGGATGCCCAGGGATGTCCATGGGCCTTTCTGCTGTTTACTTGTTTGTGGCTCAGCTCATACATTGCTTTGATTGGAGTGCGGAGGGTGACTTGGATAGGGATGAAGTGTTTGGATTGACCCTACCAAGGAAGTTCCCTATCTTTGCTACCCCTTCCTCGAGGCTCACCACCTACGATTCGCCATAACATTGTAGGTACGCTTGGGAAAAAGACTACCAATATAGTCACATAGTCATGTTGACATTGTAAGTACATGTTTGTCTGGATAGCTAGGTAACGCCCTGGCTGCTTCTTGTTGGTTATAAAATAAATGTCAGGAATGAATATTTAAATGATATAACATTTGTATGTTTGTGGAAGTTTATTCTTTACGTTAGAGTGCCTTTTAGTATTCAATATTTTAATGTGCAAGAGTCTTGATACAGTTAATCAAAATATGATTTTAAATTAAATTAAAATTTATAAATCTTTTAATTTAAAAAGAAACTAGTGTCGCAGTGGCAAGGCAGGTACTTGGTATAACATAGTGATTAAGGTCAAGAAGAGATGCATTGCCTTAAATTATTTTAAATAATTGTTACATATGTTAGGTAAATTAGTTAACAATTGTTGTTAGAAAAGTGGAAATAAATATAGTAGTCAAACAAATTTGATAGAGTAGTTAATAATTATTGTTACATTAGTAGAAATATAGATCATTGGTGTGGAGCAGATCTAATATATAAACAAGTGTCATGTAGTGGCAGCACTTGTCTTTTAATTTAGAAATTAATTATAATTTTAATATTAATTAAATTAATTTCTAAATTAAAAGGAAGTATTGCTACTTGCACTTGTTTTAGTTAGATGTAGATTTGTCAATATAAGAGATTAGCCAATAAATATATTCATTCATGACTATTTATCTTTTTATGTTAAGAGATCACTTCCATTGTAAAAATAACATAATGTTAATGAAATCTTAAATTATATATTACTTCAAACTAAACTTTTTAGTTAATAAAAAGTGAAGTATGAAAAATTACAATTATTATCTTAATTTCAAATATTGTATATTTAATTATATAGAATTGATTGATATAAAAAATGTCATTCAAGGAGACAACAAAAGTCAATTATGTATTTTATTATGATACATATAATATTGTATATGGCATTCAAACCATTAAGTGATTTGTTGAAGTTTATAAAATAAATGAACAATTTGATTTTTACATTCATTATTTCTAATATAAACCAATAAAGTAAAAAGTAAAAGATAAATGGTATAATTTAAATTATTAAATAAAAAATATAATTACAAACTATAAGATTGTTGTTCAAACTTTTTAATTCAATTAATTCCATACTATGATTGGTTGAATTGTGTTAGGCAGTTTTCAAAATTTTCCCAAACTTGTCAGTTCAAACCTCCATACTAGTTTTTACTTCCAAAATCTTCTTAAAATCTTGCATAGGTATCACACTCATTAATTTATGTTTGACTCCAAGCGTCTCATGTTAGTATCGGATAAATACCCAAAATGTCTGCAATTGTCGCGAGGAATTTTTAGTGTTTAAAGATCCAATATACTAAATTGTAGGTCGAGAAAGAACAGTCGCCCAAAACATGAAAACCAAAGAGGTAGGAATTGGCAATTGTAATAATTTATGAACCACATAAAAGATGGCACACGGTCCAAGAATTTCATGTGTATTCGATCGGAAAATAAATCATTTTGAAATATATGAGTCCTATGTATGGTCTGTATGTTGGGCCTTTTCCCAAGGCAACGGCTATCGAGCCATATCATGTATGCCAATGCTCTCCCACGTGAACTCTAAAGACAATAGTACGCGTTGATGAAAGTACGCATTGCACCCTGATGGATTTATTATGTCCGTAGTTGTACTATTGTAGCCAATGCCACTAGCGGGTACATGTTATAAAGTAAATATATTATATGGAAAAAAATTAAGAACATAAAGTATTATAAATTTAAGTTAAATATAATGAATTAACTAAATAATAAAATATTAAGTTTGTAATTGTACATATTTTTGATTAAAATATTTTATGGAAATGGATTAAAAATTTAAAGTAAATATAATGATTATTAAATATTATACTATATATATTATATATTTAATTAATTCAGTAATACTATGTTTACTTTAATATAATTTATTTTTTTCATTTATTAAATTATAATTTAATACAATATCTCTAAAAAAAATTTCATATTTTAAGAGAGATAAAAGTAATTAAACCTAACAATCTACAATAGGTTTTTTAAACTTCTTCAAATCGAATTTTTGACAACTTATTATAATGTTGACACTTTTTTTTATAAATATATATAATATAAGTAATAAAATAACTCTAACATTTTAAACAAGGTTTAGATTGATAGAATAAGTCATGAAAGTATTTGTTCTTTGTAAATTTTAATATAGATATTAAAATAACTCAATCTTTTAAATAAGATTTAAAATAAATCTAAAAATATGAAAGACTCATATCTTAATATTATAATTTTTATGCTTCTTAATTATTTTTTTTCAAACATTAAATTGAAGAAAAAACATAATATAGTAGTAATATACAAGTCTATTAAAAAGTTATCTATTTCATTAGTAATTTATGAATTAAATCTTTTATAATAAATATTTTTTTGATAAATAGAAAAATTTATTAATAAGTATAAATATCTGTCCAATTAATATATATATGAAAACTAAAAACAAAACTATAAACTAAAATAATATAACATATAATAATTTTATATTATAGTTAAATTAAATATAGATCATATAACTAAATATAATAATTAAATTACATATACTACATATAATATAAGTTGAATATTTTATTATTTAATTAATTAAATACATAATATTTTGTTATTATATTTAACTTAAATTTTTAATACTTTATTTTCATATAATGTATTTACTTTATAACATGCATGCTAGTGATATGACATTGGTTAGTAAATTATTACAACTACAGACTTAATAAATCCATAGGGTGCAGCTACTGTCATCGGGTGCAGCACATGCGTCCTCTCAGTAGAGTTCATGTGAGAGGGCTATGGCATACATCCAGCCATATCGAATGATATGGCTGGATAGTCGTTGCCTCTTAGATGAGTATGCATGCTTTTTGGTCTATCATATCACTTTTTACATCAGGGTAGATGCTTAGACCATTAATACACTTCCCTTATACACTGGTGAATTAGACTAAATAAAAATTATGTAAAGAAGATGGTAGGGGAAAGCACCCGATTACCGATAGGGGTCCGATAACGTTATGCTTTTGTCATAGATACCCTCCAATTACTAATACTAAAGGAGCCCAAAAAATGAAAAACACATGTACCAATAGTCGATCACACATGTACTAATAGCTGATCATTTTTTACCTTTTTTGTTGGTAATTGGCCCATTTGTGTACCATTATTGGGACATTTTGTAACGACTACTAAGACATTTGGCCACAAGTACTGACATTTTTTAGTAAACTGCTATTGGTGTAAGAACATAAATACCCAAAAGTCGAAACCTTAGCTTTAAGTACTTCACTCACCTACCAAGGTACACTGAAAAAATTGGAAAAATCCAACTTACGGTTTAGGAGATCTAGGTGCGCGAAGTTAGCCGGAGCGGCTAGTGGGTTTTTTCCCAACAACAACTATCTGTTATGGCTGGATGCCAATCGCCCGCCCCATGCCCATCGAGCCAACTGTGACATCAGTCCTTTTGTATGCGTGTCCTCTACAAAGTCAAATCAGAGTATAACTTATTCAAAGCGATACATTATTTAACCAATATATTATTTAACACATGTAATGTTATTAAAATTATCACATAATATATAAATTATTTTAAGAGG
>MU224184.1:3202537-3229096 GCA_018584345.1 Thuja plicata
GTATTTTACCTTGTAAACTGTGTAATTGAGAAATATTCTTAGGAGGAGGCATGTTAACAATAGCATCAATCTTCTCAGTATCAACTTCTATGCCTCGCTTGGAAATAATAAATCCTAATAATTTTTTTCCAGAATCAACTCCAAAAGCACATTTCTTAGGATTTAACCTGATGTTATAATTCCTAATTCTTTCAAGTATTTTTCTTAAAATGAAAAAAATGATCTTTTCTTTGTATAGACTTTGCCAAGATATCATCCACGTAATCTTCCAAAATCTTATGAATGTAATCATGAAAAATCAAAGTCATGGCACGTTGATAAGTAGCTCCGATATTTCTTAATCCAAAAGGCATCATGACCCAAAAAAATGTCCCCCAAGGTGTAATAAATGTGGTTTTAAGTTGATCCTCGACAGGAATACAAATTTGGTTATAACCTGAAAATCCATCCATAAAAGACAATAATGCATGACCCGCTGTTGAATTCACAATCATGTCAATATTAGGTAGTGGGAAGTCATCTTTTAAGGATGCTTTGTTTAAGTCACGAAAATTAGTGCACATTCATATTTTGTTTCCTCCTTTAGAAACAACCATAATATTGGAAATCCATTCAGAATAATCAATAGAACGGATGAATCCTGCACCTAGTAATTTTTCAATTTCATCTTTTACCAGTAAAGCGATGCTCAAATTCATCTTATGAATCTTTTGTTTCACAGGTTTAGCATTGGGCTTAAGGACAATATTGTGAGTGACAATTTTGGGGTCTATACCTGGCATATCTGAATATGTCCAAGTGAAGATATCTTTATATTCAAGCAAGAGAGAAACCAATTGATCATGCTCATCTTGACTCAAACACTCCCCAATTTTGATTGTCCTTTCAAAATCATTCTCATCCACTTGAATGTCAATGGTCTTAGTTATTAATAAGTTACTTTGCATAGGAGAATCTACTAGTAAAGGTGAAATGTTTGATTCCTCCTGTTCTCGGAAATAGGCTTCACTATTGAGGCAAATTTTTTTTCTTCTTTTATGATGAAAGGTAGGTAGATCTTGATAAGCTCCTAAAAAGTCAGCAAGAGCTTCATCCTCAGGAAAGATGTCCAATCTAGGCTTTTGATCCATGTCAAGGAGAAGTGGATTAACCAATTTCAAATGTCCACCACAAATATGATTAACATTAAGAGGGAAAACCGATGGTTGCCTATAAGGATTAAACCCTAACCCATGAGTATAATCACCACCTTCATTATCCAGGGGTACTTGTATACCTTGTTCATACTTACCACAACCTTTCCCATTAAATCCGGCTTTCTTGAGTAAATGGTAACCAGATCCGTACCTGTCGGCCATATCGAATTGAGTTAAAGGAGCAGCATATGTCACAATGTCATAGCAATCTGGTTTTATTGTCTCAATTGTTTCATTACGAGAAGCAGCAACAAAGTTACTTTTTAATGCCTCAGAAAGGGGAGAGGGAATAAAAACTTGTTTTTCAAACTGAGTCTGTTCTTTCATCCATTCTAAATCTGATCATTTATATTCTCCTATGAAAGTAGGATTAAAATCCAATGTTCCCCAATCATCCTCCGCCAAGGAGGAAGATGGAATCTCATCTTGTTTTACCTCAAGTGGTTGTTTAGGTTGTTTGACTAGTTGTATAGGCTCAGGAACCTTAGCATATTTTGCATTCAGGCAAGGATTTGGTTCATCATCCGCATGTAGTGTGTACATTAGATTTTTGTATATGAACCTAACCTTGCGATGAAGAGTAGAAGGAACCGCATGCATAGTATGTAACCAAGGTCTTCCTAATAGAAGGTTATAATTGAGTGGTCCAGGCATAACATGGATAGGAGTAGAAAGAAGCACAGGACCAACTTTAATGGGAAGCGTAATAATTCCCAAAGTTTTCTTTTTAATATTATCAAATCCACGAATAGGAATACTATCTGGTTGGATGGTTGTAAGATCAGCTTTAATTGCCTTAAGCATATCCATGCTACAAACATTAAGCCCAGATCCATTATCAATCAGTGTTCTACGAATGATACTTTGATTAATAGAGACATCAACCATAAGAGCATCATATTGATTCTGCACCTTGATGGTAGGTAAATATTTATCGAAGAAGACAATTGGAGGTACAGAAGGCATAGTATGCATGCACTCCAAAAATGAATTAATGTTCTCTTGATTAGGAGGCGTAGTAGGGAGAGTAGATAAATCTTTCTGCAATGCCTAATGATATGTAGGAGATGTTTGAAGTAATTCCCATAGAGATATCTTAGCTAGAGTAGCGCGTAATTGTTCCACTAAGTCATATTCCTTAAAGGAAGAAGGTAACTTAGGTGCTTGAGGAAGCACAGGTTGAGAAGGAGGTAAAGTTGCTGGGATAGTAGGTTGAGGATTATTTCATGTGCGATAAGCATGTGAAATGGAATATGTGTTATCAAAGAAATCCAAGGGATCTCTGGGTTTTCCTTTAACAATTATTCGAGGACATCCTTTTACCATCATCAAAGGTTTATTAAATATCACTTTAGGTGTCTCGATGTTGCAAATAGAGGAATATGAAGGTAACCATGCATACATTCTACAATAAAAGTCAATTGAAGAGGTTGTGGAGGAGGATGAAATAGGAATGGGATCTATGGGGACCTCATTCAAACCATTTGCATTCTCACTTCCATGTACCTCATTAAGGGATCTATCCTTTTGTACAAAAAAATCCTCATCAAAGTATTCAAAACAAAAATCATACATGTTGAAATACGACAAGCATGAAAAATGTAAATGTTTTTGTATTTTTTAAGTAATTTTGTAATTTTTATGAATTTTTTTGAAATCTAAATGCAACAACATAAAAGAAAGTCTACTTCTATACGCATGGAAAAGCTAATATGAAATGTAAATCTAACACCAATGAAAAAGAAAGAGTTGTCTATCGTGGGTTCACCAAAATGTAAGATATAAAATTTGGCACAAGGACTCCCTAAATGAGATTTGTATAATGTGGTAAAGTGAGATCCTAAGGCCAAATTTATGTTTTATTACACTTAAATATTATGATAAAATAGCTTGAGGAACATGTAAGAAATAAATGGATAAGATACCTACCTCATAACATAGTGGATCTGGAAATACTCATTTTCTGAGGTCTGTATTGAGTATCTGGAAAATTTGACAAATGATCCCAAACCAAAACACAGAGATGAACAAAACCCAGAAATATTTTTCCATTCTGATGTCATCTTATGAAAAAGGTTGACCTTGACCCATAAATGTCACCCCTATCCCAATAATGTCGACCCTGACCTACACAGTGTCGACAGAAAATCTATTTGTAGATCTCAGAAGCTCGTTGAAAAGGGTATCCAAATCTGGTCTTAGATCTACTGTTCTACGCCTGTAACTCCCTAAAATAGCACCTGCAAATATCTAAAAAAGAGGGATTTTGGGGTGGCTATATATGGTTTTTCCTTAGTCAGACCCTTGTTTTGGTGATCTCCACCTCAACGAATAGTTGAATATAGAATGTAATGTGTGTGTGTATTGATCTCTTGAAAAGAGCTTCTAAACATGAAATATCAAGATCCAATCTTCTAGATTAACAATCCTAACATAACATGGAAATGAGAAAGCAATGCATAGATTTTATTATGACAAAGAAAGCATACCAAGCCCCCAAGGCTAAAGTATTCCCATCAACTCACAATCCGTAATTGCTACCCCATGATGATGTCCTTTTGAATGTTCGAATGTTGTGAAATAGTAGATCTAAAGAGAGAGCCTTCTTGCTTCAATGAAAACCCACCATAGTCTTTTCCTCAAAGTGCTTGATTGAAGATGATGATATATGTCCTCCTAGTATGTTCTTCTATATCATCCTCTTGCTTACTTGCCTCATCATTCCATCATGTAATCTCCTGATTTCGTTTCATGATTAAATGAAGGCAAAAGAGAGTGCTTATATAGAGATTTCAACATAGGCCTCCTAGGGAAATGTGGGGGATCCAAATTCATATTTCTCCTCGAATCATGGTCCAATCACATTTTCCAACTAAGGAGAAAACATATTAATTCAAATATCAGAGAAGACACTTTCGCATCCGAACCCAGGGACCTATTTGTAGTTCCGGACCCTGATAAGCTCCAGATTTGAAAGCGGGGACCACCACCTGGAAAAGGTCTATGTCGACCTCAATGCCGACCTAAGTCAGGGTCGACCTCAACCCTGACCTGAGGTTTCAGGTAGGTCATCAGGAAGTTGCAGAAAGGTTTCCAGATCAGTCGGGGACCTACAAAGGTAGGGGAATGTGCCAGAGTGTTTAAGAAGGCCTAGAGGCCCAAAGAGAGAATAAGATGAGGCCCAGGAGGACCTATACGTAGATCCTACCTAGAGAGAAGAGCCATGGAGCAAGAAATCCAAAGGGATCCACAAGATCCTAACCCTAATTTCATCTGCACATGTATAATCAAGCACAGATGCAAATCTAATATGCCAATCATACTAAATGAGGGCGCTAAGTCTATCAAAATGGAAGTGCTTCCATTTTAAGACAATACACATGTCAATGAAAACATATCAAAAATGTCAAATAAAGTAGACAGAGGTATAAGCATCATATGCACATGTCATTTGGCAAAAGCAATAAGATAGACAGGAAAAGGCTTCTTTGAATTTAAGAACCCCATGAAACTTTACAATGAACATATAAGGAATCAATCATGCAAGAAAGCATGCCAAGTCTAAGAAAATTAAACTATAAAAACTAATATATCAATTTTAGATCACACCAAAGTAGAGAAAAAGTGAAAAAATGGTTGAATAGATTGGTATTTCTGGCAATAGACATTAAAGATACCCATAACAATATTCAGAGTCGTTCAGAGCAGCCCTACTGTTACAATTTAATCTTTCCTTGGTAAAATATGTATTAAAAGGATAAACCAAGGTATCCTATATTGTATTTGTCCTCTAGTCTTAGTAGGAGGACATGTCACATTTTTGTAATTCCTTTAATAAGGAAATTAGATATTCCTCCTTAAGAGGAATCTCACATTTGGCACACACACAATGTGAATGTGGCATTTATAGAAGATTGGAGTTACATGCAAACTCCTCCACTCATCTCTATTTAAGAGATACTTCTCACACACTTGCTCAATAATCTTCTCTTCTTTCTCACTTCTCCTCACATTCTCAAAATTTGCTCTCAATATTGTATTGGGCTTATTTCTCTCATTCTTTAGGCTTTACATGCCATATTCATATTATTCACAAGGAGGTTTTTCTTCATTTTTCCCCTTTCAAATCCTTGTGTTTTTTATTAAGGGTAAAATATTTTTTGAAGGGAACAGTAACCCTTTACAAAATACTGAAGATAGGCATTTAGAAACAAAAGCAGAAACTAACAGAAAATACCAAAAAAATCAGCTGGGGGAAAAGAAGAGATAGCATGGAGGACCCCACTAGCAAGATCACACGGTCAAAAGACGACATCAGACTAAAAGAGAACCAGCCCCAACAACCAAGATCAAGTCTGCTTCAAGTTCTCAGTAGACTCATCCATCACATGTTTATATTGGTCGATGGCTTCTTTGAGTTCAATAATTTCTTTAGAGCTCCCCTATTTCACTTTTTTAGCACTAGCCCTTGTTCGAGTCCCTAGGCCAGCAGTGCTTGGATCAACAGTATTATCCAGATCAACCACAATAGTGTTAGAGTTCCCATCCAGCATAGAGAGTAGAGCCCTAAGTTTACTGTCAATCACTTTCATTCCCTCATAATTGTTTTTCATTATTCTACTGAGGTTTTAGTCAATGCTCTAGATACGGCTTTCAGTAGTTCGTTGGCAGAAGTTAACCATGACATTGATCCCCAGCTCAAGTTTCTCCAGTAGTCTCTTTTCCATATTCTCCTCCTGATCTTCATTAGTAGAATCTTCTTTCAAGGGTTTAGCAATTAGGACTGCCAGCTTATTAACTCTATCCTAGAGGTCATCATACGTTCTGTTATTATCTCTTATCTCTTCCAGAAGCCAGGTATTCAACTGCAGATCCATATCATCCCTTTCTCCAACAACTTGAATAAACCTACAGGGTTCTTGGATTTTGTTAGTCTCATTACCATGACTATACCCCTTTTTATCTTTACCTTTTTTATTGTCCTCAGATCCCATAGCCTTGTCTTCCTTGGAAGTCCTACCCTCAAAAGACACAGATTCTGCATAATTCACCATAACAGGGGTAGTGTCATAAATACCCTTCTCTTTAGTCTTCGGGCTAGGCTCGCTATAATTTTTAACAGGGGAAATAGGTTTTTCCACCTCCACAGCCATAGGGTCATCCCTACAGCTATTTTTATCCCGGCCCTCCATTTCCTTTTCATTAGAGCTTCCTTTATTGTCATTTTCAATCTCCTCAGAGGAATCTATTAAATCATGCTCAAGGGACTCTGCATCTTCCTCGGTTTCCATGCTCATTTCCTCAGAGAGGAATTTAGAGGCTTTCCCTTTTTCTTTTTTCACATCCTTCTCCTTAGCCTCTATTTTGCTATCCGTGCACATGCCTTCCTCCTCCATGAAGATCTTGACATGCTCTTCACCACTAGTATTGGCTTTTCCCTTCTTCTTTTTCCCAGGTGTGTTGCTTTCAGTAGTCCTAGGTATTTTACCTTTCTTACCTTTGTTCAAGTCTTCCTCCTTAGGGTTTCCCTACATCTTAAATTTAGCATTCTCATAAATTAATAGTATAAGCCCATCATGGAGGATTGGCAACACGACATTCTTTCTATTCTCCAAGATACCCTTTTCCAAAGACTTAAGAAGAAAAAAAGGAAAAAAGATTCTCCTATTGAAGTGGAAATGATTGACCAACATAAAATGGAAATTGTAAACCCTAGTATAACGACCCTCTAGGGTAAAATGCTGCATCATAACTTTGACAACCTTAGCCCAAAAGAGCTTCATATGATCCCGCAGGAAGAAATCACCTGACTATTTAACAAGAAGGTCTCTTTCCACCTTAGTCTTAGGGTACATTTTAGCAGCATTTTTAGCCATGACAACACCTCTATAATATTTCAGACCAGACAACTTAAGACCCATGATTTCAGAGATAATTTTTTCAGTCACACTAAAGGTTATACCACATAGAGTTACCTGACCATTGTCCTACCTGTCCGCAAATTCCTTGGAAATGTCATTATTTCCGTGGAGTCTCTCCATATAGTCTGTTAACCTACCTTGCTTGAGTCTCTTCTAAACCTCTATTTCTTTCTTCCATTTACAGACTAATGGTTCTTCCCATTTCAGCTTTCCTCCCATAATGCCAGAGAACTAGAGATCAGAATACAACAGAGCGAAAGCGAAGTGAGGAGTTTGAGAATGAATGATGGTAAAATGCCACCCTTTAATAGAAATGATAACACTTTTCCCATAAGTTTTATAATTAATGCACTTGTTATCGTGCATGCGAAGCTCACATTTGAGGCAACTCTAAATACTATCCTTTCTTGTCATCATTATTGGGAATATTTTTGAGTTTATGGCAGATTTGATTGTACATCACAAGATTAGCGATATCAATACTTAATCCTTGATTTCCATTCCAGTATCTGACATCATCACTAAAGGCACCCACATTTTCCAGGCTATCTGCCACGCAGTTGGACTCTCTATTGGCATGACTGGCATAGGTGACGTCGAATCCATCCATCAAAGTTTTAATTTCATCAAAGATATGACTAGTATTCCATGAGGGAGAATTAATATCTTTAATACAATTTATTGTATTCAATGAATCCCCTTCCAGCCACAATTTAGAATAGTTCTTCATTTTAGCAAGTTTGCAAGCATTGAGGACCACCATTTCTTTGACCATATGACTAGTTTGGTATCCTAAAGGATGAGCCAAGGCCGCAATGTAGTTTCCTTTAGAATTTCTAGCTATGCTCCCACATCCTGCTCTACTAGGGTTTCCTTTAGCCACTCTGTCAAAGTTCACTTTGAGCCATCTAGGAGGAGGAGAACTCTAAACCGTAGACTCCTGGGGAGAAAGAGGGGTTTTATGTTTGGAGGTGAAGTCCCAATTGTGAAGGATCTCCTTATCTTTGATCCCTTCCAGAAGTTTAGGTTTTAATTCAATTGCAACTTTAGTGTTTTCATTAACACTGTTGATAATTTTGGATCCAATCAAGATAGGAGTAGATTTTTTGTCTCAGAATATCCTATCATTCCTTTCTTTCCATATTATCCATATGACATGAGGCCCTGTATAATACCAAATAAGCTTTCCCAATTGGTTTTGGATAGGGGATCTCCATTGTTCCAGAAAATCTTGAATAGTATTGGGGAACACCCAACTAACTTTCCAGTGTTGTAACACCACCCTCCATATTTCTTTAGTGAACTAATACTGAAGTAGAAGGTGAGTAGAGGTCTCAGCATCTTTCATACAGAGATAGCATCTATTAGGGATAATCCATCCTCTTTTCTTAAGATTATCAGTAGTTAGGATTTTGTCCTGTATAAACAGCCAATAAAAAAAGTTAATTTTAGGGATCAGAGAAGGAAAACAAACCTTTGCTCCTTTAGGCTCCTCCTCCCTTGGGTTGATCATCAAATAGGAAGAGGCCACAGAAAAAATACCATTAGGATTAGGGGCCCAGATTATCTCATCTTCTCTATTAGCATTAATAACCCAAGGAGAAAGATCTAGGTTAATATTTTTTAGGATGGGATCAATATCATATAGGTTTAACCATTTATTTTCCCTCCAGTAGTCTACCACTTTACAACCAATTTTGAGTTTACACATGACCGCAATGTTATCCATTCTAGGGTACTGGATCAGAGGCTTATATCTAAACCAAGGATCATCCCAAAAATAATATTCTGCCTGTTACCAACTTCCCATCGGGCCCCTTTAGTAGCTAGGGGTCTAGCCTTCAAAATGCTATTCCAAATCACCGAGCCCTGAACAATAATAGGAGAAGAGAGGAAATAATTAATAGGAGTGTCAAAAAGATACTTAGACTTAAGAATTTTGTTCCATCCTTTCTCTTCTTCAAAATTTCTCCAGCACTGCTTAGCTAGGAGAGCAATATTGATGTCCTTAATTCTTCTGATACCCAGACCCCCAAGTTTGATCGGCTTACACACTTTTTCCCAAGCCACAAGGTGTATTCTATCTTTAACTTCAGTTCCAAACCATAAAAATCTTTTCTGAATTTTCTCAATAGTATTTGCAAACTTAGATGGAATTTTGAAAAGACTCAGGGCATAAACTGGGAGATTTTGGAGGGAGCTCTTAAGTAGCAAAACTTTTCCAGCATTGCTGAGGATGGATCCTTTCCACCCAGAAAGTTTTTTATTGAATTTCTCCATAATTGCCATCCAGAAAGAATTAGGAGGTTTACTTCCCAAAGGCAGACCTAAATAGCTTGAGGGGAGATCAATAATAGAATAGCCTAGAATGTTCGCCAATCTCCTCTACCGATCTAGGGGAGTGTTGATGAAGAAGAGGGAACTTTTATCCCAGTTTATTAGCTGACCAGTAGCCAAAGAATAAGAGTCGAGAGATTTCTTGATAGCTATAGCTTCTTTAATAGAGGAAGATCCCATAAGGACAGTTTCATCCACGAACTGCTCATGGGAGCTTGGAGGGCAGGAGGAAGAGGGGAGAAGGCCAAGAATCTTCCCTTCCAAGACCCCTTTAGAGAACATTCTCCCAAGGATTTCAGCCATGATAGCAAAAAGGATAGGGGAGATAGGGTCTCCTTGGTAGAGACCTCTTGAAGGAAAGAAGAGATTAGAGGTAGAACCATTCACCAACACCAAAATAGAAGGGGAACCAACGAGTTTTTGGATAAGACCAATCACTTTCACAGAGAAACCAAAAGCAGACAGAACTTTGCGGAGGAATTTCTAGTCCACTCTGTCGTAAGCCTTAGATAGATCCACGTTCATGAGGAATCCATTCCTTTTTGAGACCTCCAATGAGTGAATGTTCTCACGAACTAAGATAATGGAATCTGGGATTTTCCTACCCAGAATAAAGCCATTTTGCTGGGGGGATATTAAGTTTGAGAGGATCTTCAAGATGCGGGTCGTGAGGACCTTTGAAATAATCTTATAGAAAGTGTTACATAAACTGATCGGTCTAAAATTGTCAGCATTATCCACTCCTGGCCTGTTAGGAATGAGGACAAAAAAGGTGGAATTAACTTCTCTCAGCAAAGAGCCAGATCCCAAGAACTCTTTAACTGTGTTCGAGATATCTTTCTCCACTATATGCCAAAAGGATTTGAAGAAGAAGGGAGGGAATCCATCCAGGCCTGGAGATTTTTCTCCTTCAAAAGAGAAAGCAGCCACTCTTATTTCAAGAGTTGATGGTATTTTGTCCAGCATCTTATTATCCTCTCTTGATAGAATACAAGGGATCGTTTCCAGCAGCAAATGTTGATTATCCTCAGAGAGGTCAGGGTTGGCTTTGAGAAGGGATGCATAATAACCAGTCATTTCTTTCTTAATATACTCTTCCTTACTCAGTTTACCTTAATTTCCATTGATGTGATCTATTCTTTTAGCAGCCTTGTGCTTCTGGGCAGTAAGGTGGAAGAACCTGGTATTTTTATCACCCACACGGAGCCAAAGGGCTCTAGAATGTTGTCTCCAAAATAACTCCTCCTTAGAGATAATATTATGGTAATCAGCTTGAATTTTATTTTTCTTGACTTTGTTGTCCTCTGTCAGGTCCTCTAGGTCAATAATTCTTTGAATTTCTTCGAGTTCAGCTTGGACCAGACTTTTATTTTTAAAAATATCTCCAAATTCTTGTTTATTCCAAACCTTGACTCTTCTTTTAATGTTTATAAGTTTTCAAACCATTCTGTACATCGCAGTTCCCTCCACTTGGATATTCCACCACTCTTTAATAAGCTTAGCAATGTTAGGGTGTTGCATCCACATTTTTTCAAATCGAAATGGATAGCTCCTCTTCCCTGAAATAGGATTCACTTGAATAGATATAGGAGAGTGATCAGAGCCAACTCTAGGAAGAGAAGACAGTGAATAGTCATAGAGAAGAATCCAGTCCATAGTCAGAAGGGACCTATCCAGCCAGACTTGAATCAAATTATCCCCAACTCTTCTGTTAGACCAGGTGAAGCTGCTACCTCCAAGTTCAAGGTCCAAGAGGGCTTGGTTATTGATGAAATCCATGAGAGCTATTCCACTATCAATCTAAGAGGAGATACCACCCATTTTTTTAGAGTTTTTCAAGGGAGTATTAAATTCTCCAACCACCATCTAGTAATCATGATTAAAGTTGCTTCTCTCCGCTTCCAGTTTGCGCCAGAATCTATCCCTTCCAGTTTTTGAGTTGGGAGCATAAATGTTAGAGAGGACCCAAGTGAATCCGTCTTGAATATGGTTGAATCTTATAGAAGAGATATTGCCTTCCAATTTGATAAGATCCTAAGAGATAGTGTTCAGGTTCCAAAAGGAAGCAATACCACCTAAAGCTCCCACTGAGCTACACCCAGTCGCTGCACAATTTTTAAATAGTGTTATCTTTTCCACTTTATCTCTTGTCATTTTAGTTTCTTGTATAAGAATGATATCTGGTTTCTAGTCTCTGACTAAGTTTCTCAGTACATCCTGCTTGTGGGGGCTATTTAATCCCCTGATGTTCCATGAAATAATCTTCATTTACAACTTTTGGGAGCAATCCTGGATGGTCCTTTTTCGCCCATCTGCTATACTTTGTCTACTCTCCTGATCACGAGTGAAGCTATTCTTAGGTTGGCCTCTCAGAAGTTTTGGAGTACCCACATCTGCTTTCTTAGCTCTAGTTACCACTCCTCCTTGGGGCATCCCAGAAATGCTGCTAGTGTGTTTCTTCTTACTAGTAGAAACCTCACTGTAAGGGTCCCCTCCGTCTTCTAAACAAGGGGTAGATTCTTCAATCGAGTCTGCCTAGCTAGGGTTTTTCTTAGGGGTTTGAAGGCTAGGGATATTTTCGGCCGTTTTAGCACCTAGATCTATTATAACATCTAAAGGAGAAAAGGAATTCTCAATACAAAGGGTTTCCATACCTTTTTGATCTTCAGCAATTTCTCCTTCTTCAAAAAAGTCCTCTAGCTCTATTGTCTTTAACAGGGGAGGATCCCCACAACATGTTTGGTTAGCATCCCCCAGTGAAGCATTCATCAGACTAGTAGCAACATCTTTCTCTGTATATATCACTAGCTCTGTCGATGCAAGAGCTGGGGGTTTAGTCAGAGGTTTTTCCTTCTAGATCTTTCTTGGTTCCTTTGGAGGGAGATTTTTTTCTTCTGAGTCTTGAGAGGGCATTCTTTCACCCTATGACTTGATTTCTTGCAGGTAAAGCACACAAAGGGGAGGGATTCAAACTCTACTTCTTGCGACCAAGATCCAAGCTAAGATTTAATCACTATATTGTTTGGAAGATCCGATGTCTGGAGGATTTTAACACAAATCCTGGCATACACCCTTCTTGTTTTAGCTGCTATCGTAGGATCAATCGATAGGAGATCTCCAAAGGAACTAGCCAATCTACCCAGAACATCTTCATGCCAATATTCAAGGGGAAGCTCCAGGAATCTGACCCAGACCAGAGCCGAGACAAAGAAAGATGAATCATTTAGAACCAGATTAGGGGACCACTTACGCAGGGAAAGGGTGAAGTGGCCTAGAATCCAAGGGCCCCCATAGAGAATATGAGAGAGATCTTCCATATTGGAGAACTCAAAGGAAAATAATCCTTTAGCCATTGCAGCGATATCGACTTGCCATTTCAGAAACCATTTCCTCTTAGCAAACAATCTGACAGCTTCAATATTAGGTCTTTCTCCTACAAACTTGCCTATCAGGGTCATTTCCATTGCCAAAATGGAATGATCGATCAAAGGATCAGGGATAATAATAGAGAATTCTCCTTTTGCTGGGTTGGATATCACATTAACCGCAGGAAAGGTAGATTTACCTATTGGTTTAATACCAAAGAGGCCCGCCCACTTTCCATTGGGAGATGACACTCTAGCTTTGCAAGATTATTGAGCCTGTCGAGGACCTACAGAGGGGCCCTCATTCGAATTACTCTCGGGTATAGTAATCTTAGTTGACTTCAACCCATTTTGGTCAAAATCAACCTTGATGTCATTATGCTAGGGAGGGAGCCCACCCGATGGAAGAGAAGATTCCATAGTAGGTACTGTACTTGTAGAACCTGCACCGCCATGGCCAGGATTTGAAATTAGGTTCCCACTCAAGGAATTATCTAGAGGTTTCCCACTCGAGGTTTCCACCATTTCAATGTCTAAAGCTAAAAAAAAAATAAAAAATAAAAAGAAAATAAAATAAAATAAAATCCTTGTGTTCTTGTCTTGGTTCTTGGAGCAATTTGGTGAATTTGTGTTTGATCTCTCTCTCTCTCTCTCTCTCTCTCTCTCTCTCTCTCTCTCTCTCTCTCTCTCTCTCTCTCTGTATTTGGTAAATCTCTTCCATTGCATACTCTCTTGGAATCTTTCCTTACCTATTTCATTTTACTTTATGTCTCTAACATGGTATCAGAGCTGGTTTAATCCTTTCTTTTGAGTGTGCATGCATGATAGCTAAAAGATATCTCAGTTGTGAAGGAGAAAGCAATTTTTTTTTCCTATCTAACTCTTGTTTGTAGGTTTTCTTTCATTTTTTCTTGCAAATCTAACATTTCTTTTAATTCTAACTTTTTCTAGATGGATTGCCGCCAGATCTAATTTTTTTCATCTCTTTTTCAAGATTCTTCATAGTACTAATCTCACCCTCTGTTGGGCAATCACAAGGGTTTTCATATTTTCTAAGTTCTTTCTCTCCCTTTGTCGGGAAACCGCAAGGGACTTATAGTTTGCATATTCTATTTTAAATCAATATTTTAATTTGTATATCTAATATCTTATCCATAGATTTAGACTCTCTCTGCTAACATTTTATTTTGTTTATTAATATTTTGTTGTTATCTCCGATTCATAATCTCTACGAATATTTTTTTGCAGCATCTAATTTATTTCATTATCTCTATTTTATCATCATTTCATCTTATATCTTACCTTTGTATATGTTTAATCTACAAGATAATCCCTCATTGTTTAGATCTCTTTTTATTATATATTAATATTGATTAGCATTCAATCTCTGCCTTTCATCTTTTTTTAGCATAGTCTCAGATCTTCTATATTGTTCATTGGGCACACTTTATTGTACTTTGCGCATAATTATTGCATATTGCTTTGTCTTCACATATCATAGTGCAACCCCTGTCACTTCCAAGCGCAACCTTTTCTCTTTTTCAATGCAGCTTTGCACATCTTTACTCTTTTTCTACTCAGCTTTACCTCTCATTCACATTTGGCAGCATATAGTATTTCTTTTCCTCTCACAGCATATAGCATTTTTATCCATATTATTTTCCTCTCACAGCTCCGCTTTAAATTTTTAAAACTAGCGCAAACTTTAACATTTTATACCTTCATCTTCTTGGTGACATGTCCTTGTATTTAGTGTAGACTCGTTCATCTTCCACTTAGCATCCTAGACTTTTTTCGCTCAACATTCTTAGCTTGTGCATCATATATTATTATCTTGTGTAGCATATTCTCTTCGCTTCTTTGCCTGTGTTCTTAGATTCTTCATTGCACAACAGTTTTTAATAGATTTTCACTACTTTGGTATCTATTTTCTTCTAGTTAGGGGCAGGAGATTGTATATACTGAGTTATATTTCAAATTATTTCTTCAGTCAACATTCTTTCTGATAAAGTGCTGTAGTTATCTGGTTATTATTCTGAAATAGCTTTGATTAATATTATTTTTTGAATATTAGTTATTGTTCTATGATTCTTTTCTCCTGCAAATCTGTGGTTTTTCTAATTTTAGTTGTAGTTTGAATATTATCTTTGACTCATCTCATCTCTAATTACTTTATTTTATTAATTTTGTTCATCAACATTATCAATTAGTTTAAATTAATTCATTTCTTATAAATTTTATTAAGCATTTGGCTTAAATTAACATTTTTATACATCAATTTGATTATTCAAATCATTGTTATTCATTTCTTAACATCATTTTTTTCTCTAGTCTAAGCTTCATTTAAAATTATTCTCTTCTATCTTAGTTTTTTCAAATTTTGTTTAAATCAAGAAGTTTAAATGTCAATACATTTTTCCTACTTTATTTTACCTCAAATCTTTTCATTCCTAAGTTATTTATATCAACTCTTACCATATTCAATTGTTGGATCACTAATTAATTGCTACTAAAATTTGTTCTTACATTTAATCTAAATATTTAAATTTTTTTCATATCAATTTTTAACCATTCAATTGTAAGTTACATTATTTTTAAATTTATATTTCTTGATCCTTATCTTTATATATTCATTGTAATTCATCTCGTTTATATTAATTTGATCATTTTTCTTATTAATCATCTCTACTCTAATTCCAGAAATTAAACTAAATACTTCTAATTATCATCAATGGAAAACTCATGTTTTCTTTCTATTTCAGTTTAAACATTTGCTTGAAGTTGCTACAGATTCATCTATTGAACCAACTACCTCTGCTTCACAAGCAGAAAAAGATGCATGAAAAACCAATAACAAAGAAGCTCTTGGTTTGATTGGTATCTCAATAGTTCATGATCTTTATTTATTAATTGGACATTGTACCAAAGCCCACCAAGCATGAAATATTCTGCAACAGACGTATGACATCTCATTTGAATCCCATAAGATTCAACTCCAAGACAACTTGGAGGACTTGAGGTATGATGACTTTAAAACTATGGATGAATTTTTAATGAAGTTTGATGCAATTAAAACTCAACTAAGTGGTGTCAATATTAGTTTAAGTGACATTAGATTAATTACTATTATTCTTAATAAATGCCTTCCTAAAGAGTTTCAGCAATTCATTACTACTATTCAGTCTCAGCTTGCAATTCCTAGCTTAGCTCTTCATTTAACTTATTCTATTTTTCAAAATTTGTTACGTCAAGAGGAGGCTAATTATTGCAATTTGGTACTATTAAGTCTTTTGAACATGCTTTTGTATCTAAAACTCAAAATCAAAATAATAAGTCTCATACTAATCATCATAATAATAATCATCATAAAAATAATTATTCCAATAAAAACAATATTTATCGTAACAATAATCATCATAATAATGGTTATTCAAATAACAATAATCATACTACTAATTATTCAAACAACAGGTCTAATTCTAGGCCATCATACAATAATAATTACAATAGTCAACAAAATCGGAAACCACATTGTACTTATTATGGCAAAGATGGTCACCTAACTAATGTTTGTTTTAAAAACCAAAATGATAATAATCCTATCAATAACAATAATCAAAATAACTTCAAATATGAAGGTAATCAATCTCGTTGTGCATTTATTGCTTGTTATAAATCTTCTCATGCCTTATAATGGATTATTGATAGTGGTGCTTCTCATCATGTTACATCTCATAGAGAAGTATTGATTGTTTGCAACCTGATACTACTAATATTCCTATTCAATTAGCTAATGATCATAGTTGCAAAGTTGATGGATTTGGTGATGTTAATGTTCCAAATGGAAAGTTACACAAAGTTCTTTATGTTTCTTAATTGAAATCTAATCTACTTTCAGTTTATCAATTATGTCAAGATTACAAAGTTGAATTTCATAAGGATATGTGCTATATTATTTATCCTAACACTGATCATGTTTTTTCTAATGCTAAGATGGATCATGATAACTTTTTTAAATTTTATGATTTTTCCTCTTAAAGGTACTCTTTGAAAGCTAATATTGATTTCAATGTATGGCATGAAAGGCTTGGCCATTTGAATTCTGATTATATTACTTTGATGCAAAAAACTAACATGGTTGAAGGATTACCCCATATTGTTCCATCTAAAATTACATGCACAGGGTGCATGAGTAGAAAAATGAAAAGGGAGCCCTTTTATCATGGTACTTCATGGAGGGTGTCTCATAATTTACATCTTATTCATAGTGGTATTTTGGGTCCAATGGAGAATGTATCCATACAAGGTTCAAAGTATGCTCTAACCTTTTTGGATGATTTTACTAGAAGAATTTAGATTTATTTCTTGCATACTAAATATCAATTTCTTGACACATTTTCTAAAAATCATATGTTTGTGGAAAGGCAATCTAGTTCTAAACTTAAAATTCTTAGAACAGATAATGGTAGTGAATATGTTAATAATCCTTTTCATTCTTACTTGAGATCTTTTGGTATAAAACATTAGCTTACCGTTCCTTATACACCACAACAAAATTGTTTGGTGAAAAGGAAGCATATAACTATTGTGGAAATGGCTAGATGTATGTTACGTGCAAAAGATATGCATTACAAGTTTTGGGTTGAAGCAATGGCTTGTGCCACTTATATTCTTAATAGAACACCTACTAAAGCTTTAGAAAATATAACTCCTAAGGAAGTGTGGTCCGGTAGGAAACCCAATTTACAACATTTAAATTTTTTTGGATCTATTGCTTATGTTCACACACCCAAAAAAAAAGGCATAAATTAGATTCTAAATCTTCTTCATTTACTTTTTTTGGGTATGATTAATCTACTAAAGGTTATAAATTTTATGATCCTATTACTAACAAGGTTCATATTTCAAGAGATGTTATTGCAGAAAATGAATTTCATGATTGTTCCAAGGTCAAAGATGATGAATTAAAAGGGGGTATTATTGATCTCATGGAGGACCAACCTCCTACTCCAAACCCTACTCCTAATGCATCTATTTCTATTCCTACTAGTATTAAAAAAGATGATGATGATGATGATGGTAAGAATATTTCTACTCCTCCTAGTGATAATTTTGCTCATGATAGTGATAATGTTTTTCATTACGATAATGATAGTGATGGTGAAAATGATGAATTTACTCCTCATAGTGATATTTCCATTACTTCTAAGATAAATCCTAAATGGTTTAAATATTTAATTAATGAAGGTGATGATTATATTACTAGAATGGGTGGACTTAGACCTAGGAGACTTAACTACTGTAACTATTCTTTAATGTCTTCTCTTATGCATTCTAAAGATCCTGAAAAAATTTCTCAATCTAAAAATCAACCTCATTGGCAAAGTGCTATGCAAGATGAATATGATAGTTTAATTTCTAATAATACTTGGGATTTAGTTACTTTACCTCATGGCAAAAATCTTGTTTCATGTATTTGGTTATATAAACTAAGTTGAATGCTAATAATGAAATTAGTAGGTTTAAAGCTAGATTAGTAGAAAGAGGTTTCTCTCAAGTTGAAGGAAAAGATTATAATGAGACCTTTGCTCCTGTTGCAAAAATACCTACCATTAAATTCGTTCTTTCTTTAGCTACAAAAATGAATTGGCCTACTCACCAAATGGATGTTAAAAGTGCCTTTTTTAAATGGTTATTTGAATTAAGAAATCTATATGTCTCAACCTCCTCGTTTTATTAAAGAAGGTAATGAACATCTTTTATGTACACTTAAGAAATCTATTTATGGTTTAAAAAAATCCCCTAGAGAATGGTATTCCAAAATCAATGCTTTCTTTATTTCTCAAGGTTTTTCTAGAAGTAAAAATGATCCTAAATTGTATATCAAGCATAGTGAAGATGACATTATTATTATGATTCTTTATGTCGATTTGATTCTTACTTCAAGTTATAACCATTTAATTTCTGATATAAGTCTCAACTTAACTAAAAGTTTCAAATGATTGATTTAGGATTTCTACATTATTTCTTAGGAATGCAAATTTGGCAAACCCCTAAGGGTTTTTTATTTATTTCAGAAAGTAAATATGCTAAAGATCTTCTTGATAGATTTAATATGAATGATGCTAATCACGTTTCAATTCCATGTGAATTAGGAACTAAGTTAATGATAGATATGGAATCTCCATTTATAGATTCTACTCCTTATAGACAACTTGTAGGAATTTTAAATTATTTAACTCTTAATAGACCTGATATATCTTTTAGTGTTGGTTTAGTTTCAAGATTTATGTCCAAACCTCCACAAACACACTTCAAAATTACTAAAATAATATTAAGATATATTAAAGGTACTCTTGATGTAAGATTATTTTATGATGCAAATTCTGATTTTAGATTAAAAGGCTTTACTGATTCAGATTTAGGTGGAGACCCGAATAATGGGAAATCTACTTTTGGGTATTGTTTCTTTCTTGGTTCATGTGCTATATCTTGGAAAAATAAAAAAATATCAATATGTTTCACTATGTTCTAATGAAGCTGAATACAAAATCTATACCAATTCCTCCAAAGAATCCTTATGGCTTAGAAGAATTCTTGAAGATTTGGGTCTACCTCAACATAAACCTACACCTTTATATTGTGACAATCAAAGTGAAATAGCCTTGGAAAATAATCTTGTCTACCATGTAAAGTCAAAACACATTTTTGTCCACCATCACTTCATTAGAGAGAAAATTGAAGAAAAGAAAGTTTCACTCATCTATTGCAAAGGTCAAGATCAAGTTGCAGATATTTTGACAAAGCCTCTTTCTAGAGATAAGTTTGAATTTCATTGTAACAATTTGGTTTTGATACCCCTTGATATAAATGCCCCAAGTAAAGATTAAAGGGGGGTTTTTGAATTTAATCTTTCCTTGGTAAAATATGTATTTAAATGATAAACCAAGGTATCCTATATTGTATTTGTCCTCTAGTCCAAGTAGGAGGACATGTCACATTTTTGTAATTCTTTTAATAAGGAAATTACATATTCCTCCTTAAGAGGAATCTCACTTGCCACACACACAATGTGAATGTGGCATCCATAGAAGATGGGAGTTAAATGGAAAATCCTCCACTCTTCTCTATTTAAGAGATGCATCTCACACACTTTCTCAATAATCTTCTCTTCTTTCTCACTTCTCCTCGCATTCTCAAAAGTTTCTCTCAATATTGTATTGAGCTTATTTCTCTCATTCTTTAGGATTTGTACCATATTCATATTATTCACAAGGGGATTTTTCTTATTTATCCCCTTTCAAATGATCATGTTCTTGTCTTGGTTCTTGGAGCAATTTGGTGAATTTGTGTTTGATCTTTTGAAGGAAAATCTCTCTCTCTCTCTCTCTCTCTCTCTCTCTCTCTCTCTCTCTGAGTATTTGGTAAATCTCTTCAATTTCATACTCTCTTGGATTCTTTCCTTATCTTTTTCATTTTACTTTATGTTTCTAACACCTACTCAGTTATAAACATTTTATAATTCTAACTAAAGCAAAGAATTTCATCACTTGATACCAAGCTTAAATCTAAAACATGGAAATACACAGATCAAGCCTTGAATTTCCCTTTAAAGGCGTGGAAATCAAAAGCCTAGTAACAGAAATACTGGAACTAAATATGGAGAAGGCAACTACAAAATTATGAAAATTAGAGGCATTCAATCCAGTGGTCCAAAGTAGACAAGAATATATACTCTACAATAAATTTATGTGACAAAAAAAAGGCCAATGTAACAGTTGGACCATTTTCCTTTGAAAGATAAAGGCACCCGAGATATTTTATGACTCATCCCAAAATGTGAACAATTCATTGAACGCAAAATTTAAATGAGACAAACACTTATTGCAGAGAAACTAACGCTTCACAAAAAGAGGCGTATAAAATAATAGAAATTTATCTTATTTTGACATTTCAACATAATTGAGAAAGTTTAACAATGATAGACAATAGATCTCAATAGGATAGTAGAGTCATGCCTAACTAATACCACATAGCATGATGCAATAAAAGGATAATAGGAACATCAAATCTAATCCACATGAGATAAGGTACAAAAAAAAAAAAATCACATTAAAAAACATCTGATATATCTAGATTAGTTGTTTATTCAATGCTTTATTTATTTTATATTACCCTCTATATTTTTATTCTATGCTTTAATTATTTTATTATCCAAGATATTTATATTTTATACAAGTGTTTTATTTTCCCTTACAAAGAGATTCACATATATGTCCAAATGAATGTGTGTGTAATTGTAAGGGTGAAAAATAAATACTCTTTCATCTCCATTTTGGCCTCAATTTGATATGTGTATCTCTACCCATGTGAGTGTGTGCATAAAATAATTCACATGCCTTACATAGTTTCATTACTGACTACCAGACAAGTTGCAACTACATCATCACAAAATTTATTTATCCTTTGTAATCTGATGGATGTCTATACTCTATTCCAAAGCTCCTACTTGAAAACATGCAGGAAATATGCTAGACAACATTTCTTTGAGGCATCGAATCAAAAATTTCACATGCCTTGTGTATGCTTTGAGGGATTCCCATGCCTTGTTTCAAGACTCACATTTTGGCATGGGCAAGGAGGATCTTGGCAAGGGTTGTGAATTCTTTACACCTCCCAACTTTATTTTCTCAACTTTAAATATACGCATGCATCTATCTTTATCTTCAACAAACACATGTTCTGCACATCCTTCAATCATGGTTTGTCATGAGACCACATTTTTTTTAGGAATTTTGTAAAACAATTTACATGCCTTGTCTATGATTCTACATTTTGCATGCATGTCTACCAGGGCATTTTTGACCATTATATTTGACAAAAGTCCACCTTCACCATGTTTGGGGGATGCTAGAAAAGGTTGTTGAATCTAGTATATATGTATACAAGCTGAAGCATTTGATAAATTACTAGATTCACAGTTAGAGTTGAAGATTCACCATACATCCTAAAATATACGCATGCCAAATACCCACATTCATTGGATGGTCATAAATTAGTCCATACTTCGTACCTTCCCCCCTCTCTAACTAATTCAAATTCATCATTTCCCCATCCCACCCTTGACAATTGTGGTTATTTCCTTGCTATTATATAGAGGGAGTGACCTCACTTTCTTGGAACTTGTAATATATTTCAAGAACACACAGTCTAGACAACAAAGGCATCAATGGCTCAAACATATTACACTCCAATATGATAATGGAAATTATTTAGTCCAAATCCTAACTAGTTCGTGAAAATACCCCAATAGGATACCATAAAATTTGCAAATTGATTCATATAAAATTTCCAAACCCATTTCATGTTATCTTTTCTAGCCAAAGGACATATAAAAAATCAAAGTAACTTTTGTCAAATCTTCTATAAAAGAAAACAACACTGAAAGAAAACACCATGCTCGACACAAGGAAAATCAAGCTTTATCTACTCCAAAACCTAAAAAAATTGACACTCTTCAATCAATTCTTAAAACTACATTGAAATTTTACAGACAAGTTGCACATAGTTAAATTTGTTTGCATTTTTTGAATAAAATAAACCCTAAATGAAACAGTGGAACACAGTTAAATATATACCTAATAAGTTAAAATCATCATCTCTAATGGTGGAAACTTGTACAAACAATTGCATCCAAAAATAAACACAATTAAAACCCTAAAACTACATTAAAATCTGAAGAATTAGTTAAACAACATTAGATTTGTACTGATTTTATGAAGGCTCGTGAATATGCACCAATCCATTCTTTCCAAATATTTGTTGCATATGCAAACTAATAGGGAGATTCCACTTCAAGAGCTTTCTTGCTCTTGGTAAGGATATTTCTTATCCTTCCTAGGTAAATTTATCTTTACCCTAACCAAAGGATTCTTCTATCAATCCTATACTCCATTGAATCTCTCCAATCAACTTCAAACTCTCTTCACAACTTCACAACCTTCTATGCACTCATGGGTCCTATCCAAGCAACTATGTTTCAATATTTCTCAGGTATGCTAATTAGGTTTCCATTATCTTTCTCCATAATTTTCAATAGGCTTTAGAACCCCTTTCACCAATCCTTCATGGGCTTTTCAATCGATTTCTTGATTCCCTATGTTTTAGGCCTTGTAGCACTTTTGCTCAATTAGGCCTCCTAAAAATTGAAATCTTGGAATTACTTCTAAATTACCTTAACAATCCTCCAAATTAACTTTTTATTAATTCTAAGATCAACCTAGGCTTCAATATTTTTTATTTTTTGGTTCCTGCAAGTGTTCGTATACTGTACTTTCAAGAAACCCCTATTTTAAAGGGTTTTTAGGGCATATAGACCAATCTATTTTTTGGTGGCTCAAAATGTGCTCAAATGAACTCACCTGCACTTATCCTTTTGACAACATGACCTTTTCCCATGTCCTTACACTTACCAATTTGGTATTGGCACAAACCAATCTGTCTGGAATGATTCTTTAACCCTCTACAACTTTATAAGCTCCTTGTCGGCTAACCCTGGACTCACATATGGCTTGCTGGTAAAATTAGATCCCATCCTCAAAAAGAACCAAAAAAACATATTTGCATAGTATACAGAGTGCCCTTCTTGATTCCAAGTGGCCATAAGGGTTCAACCGTTGGAATTCAAGAAGGAGCCATATTTACATAACTACCTCTCTTCAGGACAGCGAACCAGTGAAACTAAAAGAATTTACAAAATGCTAAAGAAATGAACAAACTTTTCAAACCAAGTCCACACAAGGTATCTACATAAAAATAACTAAACCTTCAATGCATAACATATTACCATTCAATCCATTTTAGTGTGCATGAAGGCTTAAAAGTGTCTTTGTGTTACAAAACCAGTCAATTACTTGCTTCTTCCAAAATAGTTCATACAATCTGAAAACCAACATTTAAATTAGGGTTTATTTAGTCGTATATAGTCCTTCCACATGTGTTCATACCCTAAGGCTGGTCTTTAGACTCATTTATGGCTATTTTCAACTTTTTAGGAAAGTTGTCATGAGCAACTTTTGCAATTGTTTTGCAATCTTGTCTTTTCATTACTCCTAACTTGCATAGTTTGATTGAAAATCAACATATTTGGTCCAAAAAAAATTATAGACCTCATCTAACCTCTTACCTCTCATTTTGGATTCTGGTCCATATTTTGACCAGCTTTTACTCTCCTAGCACTTAATGCAAAAACAAACTAACTAGGACCTTTTTGGATTAAACCAAAGACATGAAGCTAAAAAATCCTATTTACAAGACATCCCACACACCTTTGGACTTTATCATAGTCCTTATTCATTGTTGGTTTGATAGAACCACCTACAAGCCAAAATTGAAATAGGATCTTTCCTAGGACCCTAATGTGCTCCTGCACCATTCTCCTCCTGAAATAAGAAAGTTAAGTTACCTGAGGTGTCATGAGCTCTAAATTGATGCCATGCTTCTTGAAATAACCCTCTTCTATCCAAGTAGCCTCTAATTCAGGTCGATGCTCCCACTTGGCTAGATGCTCCATGTAGATCTTGTGTCTAGTCTTTCTCTTCACTCTAGAATCTAGGACCCTTTTAGCTTGAGGCTTAGTCTAGACAGGTACATTGAGTTCTTCCACATCCTTGGCCATTTCTATACTATACTCTTCCTCTATATCTGGACCTTTTTATTTAGTTAAATACTTCGCATTAAAGAAAGGAGATATTGATAGCTCCTTGGGTAGACCTAACTTGTAGGCATTAAGACCATACTTAGCCAATACCTTACATGGTCCAACTCTCCTCATCTGAAGCTTTCTAGGAATGACCTTATGTAGTCTAGCTTTATTGAGGTACACCATCACTAAGTCTCCTACTTCAAATTTTAAGTCTCTTCTCCCTTCATCCACCTTAGCTTTAAGATTTTGGTTTTGTTCCATTAGAGTCTTCTTCACCTTTTCATGGACCTCTCTCATATATTGTGCAAATTCCTCTGCATGTCCACTCATTCCTTCATGATCCTTTAACTCTCTGAGCTCACAAGTTCCCCTTGAGTGTAGTACATATACAATTTCAAATGGACTCTTACCACTTGACATGTTTGTACTGTCATTATAGGAAAATTCAGCCTATGGGGTTACTTGATCCCATCCTTGACCATACTCCTTGGTCATACATCTTTTAAACAAGTTTCACAAAACTCTATTGATTACCTATGTTTGACAATCCATTTGAGGATGATATGTAGAAGTATGTGCCAAATTGGTTCCCAACCTCTTCCAGAGTATTTTCCAAAAGTGCCCCATAAATTTCACATCCCTATCTAAGACAATGTTTATTGGTAGGCCATGGATCCTTACCACTTCTCAAAAGATGAGTTGGGCAATGTAACTAGCATCATGGGTTATTTTATAAGGTATAAAGTGACTCATCTTGCTAAACCGGTCCACCACAACATACACACTATCCAAACTAATCTTTGTTCAAGGAAATCCCACTATAAAGTCCATGCTTATGCACTCCCAAGGCCTATTAGGTGTAGGTAATGTTTGATAAAGTCCTACATTTGAAGAGGTACCCTTGTCTTTCTAGCATATGACACACTATTCTACATATCTCCTAAAATCCTTTTGCATTTTAGGCCAATGTTAGAGTCTTTCCACTAGATCTAAGGTTTTATTCAACTCAAAGTGACCACTTAGTTTTCCATTGTGATTATCTTGGATGAGGTCTTCCCTCATGGATCCCCTTGGAACACACAATTGTTTCCCTTTAAATAAAAAACCATTCTGTAGAGTGTATTCAGTAAACTTAGTATGGAAGTGATTATCAAAATCAATGCATACCTTATGAATTTCTGACAAATTTGCATCCCCTGCATATAAGTCCTTGAATCCTTCAACTCTTATGCTTTGAAATTGGATTTCTCATATAGTGAGCAATCTCCAACTAAGTTCATCTGCAACTTTATTGTTTAACGCCTTCTTGTGTTTGATGGTGTATGTATATGATTGCAAAAATTCCATCCATTTGATGTGCCTAAGACTGATCTTTTCTTGAGTGTTTATATATCTTAGGGCTTGGTTATCTATGTATACAAAAAACTCCTTTGGCAATAGATAGCGCCTCCAATTTTTGAGAGTTTGGACCAATGGATAAATATCTAAATCATAAGATGAATACCTTGGCTTGGCTTCATTTAACCTTTCACTAAAGAAGGCTACTAGCCTCCCTTCTTGACTCAATACTTCTTCATAGTTATATTGCTTACATCACACTCCACAACAAATAATATGTCAATACTAGGAAGCATAAGGATGGGTTGAGTATCTATCTCCTTCTTCAACCTCTCAAAACCTTCATCCGCTTCCTTGGTCCATATTAATATGGTCTTAGCTCCACCTTTTATGGTATCTAGGACAAGTGCACAAATCTCACTAAACCTTCTCACAAACTTCCTATAAAACTAAGCCAAACCATGGAAGCTCCTCACTTTTGTCCCTATTTTTTGGAGTAGGGAAACTTAGGATTTCTTCTACTTTTCTTTTGTCCATTTTTAGATCACCTGGAGAGACTAAAAAACCTAGGTAAACAAGTTCTTGTTTCATGAACTCGCTCTTTTCAAGGTTAATGGTCAACTTCTCTTCTTGGAGTTTCTTCAACACAATCTCTAGGTGTTTCATATGCTCTTCTTTTGTCTTACTAAAGATGAGGA
>MU224184.1:3229161-3244322 GCA_018584345.1 Thuja plicata
TTACTAACCACTCATAGAGTCCCTCTATGGTTTTAAAGTCATACTTCCACTCATCCCCCTCTTTCATCCTAATTTGATAATATCCACTCTTAAGTTCAATTTTTGAAAAGTACTTAGCACCCCCAAGGCAATCCATCATGTCTTCTATTCTAGGAATAGGAAATCTATACCTAATTTTTATCTTGTTTATTGCCCTAGAATCAGTACACATCCTCTTGTTACCTCCCATTTTAGGTGCCAAAACCACTGGAATAGCACATGGGTTGATGCTCTTTCTGATTAGTCCTTGGTCCAACAACTCTTGGACTTGCCTTACAGTCTCCTTGTTTTGTTCTGGTGTCAACTTGTAAGCATCTTTGTTACGTAGTGATGCCCCTGGAAAAAATCAATCTGATGACTAGTTTCTCTTTGTGGAGGTAGGGTGGCTAGTGTCCCATCACAAATAATATTTTGGAATTGATCTAGAAACTATTTGACTTTTGCAGTCATAGGTGCTTATTTTTGTGTCTCTTCTTCCTTTGGTTTCACAATGATGTCATACCCAATCTCTTCTTATTTCTTCATATCACTTAGTAATTATTTCCCACTCATTAGGAGTGTATTGGAGTCCATTTTCTTCACTACTTCCTCTTCTATTATCGACTGTATTTTATAGGTGACTCTATTCTTCTTGAATGAGTACTTATTCTACTTTCCATGATGAACTGCTTCTCTATCATACTGAAATGGTCTTCCTAGCTATAGATGGAAAGCATCCATAGGTAATACATCACATATTATCTTGTCTTGGTACTCTCCTATGGTGAATTCAACCCACACTTTCTCATTGACTAGTATGGTTCTCCCTTTGTTTAGCCAAGTTACCTTGTAGGGATATGCAAAGGGTATCTTATTTAACTTCAACTTTTGCACTGCCTCCTCTAAGATTACATTATCTATGGATACAAATTCTATGATGACTATAAAAACCTTGCCAAGGATCTCACATTTGATCCTAAAGAGTGCTCTCCTCTTCTTGTGTTCTTCTTTACCAGGATCTTTGATCAACACTCTCCTAGGCATGAGACTCTCACCTTTCTCTGAATCCAGAGTTATTTATGATTGCTTCACATGACTATCTTCTTCTTGGACATATGCTATCTTCTTCTCATCATGTGAGGATGAGTCCCTGTCTAAAAATCTATAGGAAGGGTTTCCTATTTGTCCACAATGGTAACATTTCATGGTAGCAAAGTATGAACTTCTGCTAGAACCACCAGCCCTACCTCTTCCACCACTGTTGTAACTCCTACCTCTGCCATATCCACCTCTATTTCTTGGCTCACTTACTTGTTCAATAAACTTGTAGTCCCCTTGACTTCTATGTTCATTACTTCTACCACTAGAACCTCCTCTATGTTCACCTCTAAAATCTCTTCCTCTAGAGTTAGATTCTTTCTTCTTCTTGTTTCTTTCCTCCACCTTGAGGTCCATTTGCACACAACCATGGATAGTATTTAGGGTAAAGAGACTTAGCTCTTCTTTAATGCTCTGTCTAAGCCTATTGAGTTATCTTTCTACTTTGATTCTTTCCTCTTCCTGTACCTTGGACCTAAGGCACAACTTCGGAAACTTCTCTATATAAGAGGCAACATCCATCTCCTTCTGTATGAGATTTTGTCTCTTCTTATGTAGTTTAATTTCATAATCATCTGGTAGGTAGCTTTCTTTGAACTTAGTAACTATATCCTCCCAATTCACTATAAGCCTCTTTCCTTCTCTCTTTCTTTCTTCTTGTAGGAACTTCCACCAAGTTAAGGCTTGTCCTCTCAACCTAGACTTGGCTATCTTCACATTTTGGGCCTCTGTAATTCCATCACATTTGAAGTGATTCTTCATTCCTTCAATCCACTCCATAACCAATTTTGCATCCATTCTACCAGTGAACATAGGGATTCCTTCAAGTGCTTTTCTATTCAAGGCTTTGAGGGCTTTGAGGAAAGGTTCCTATGGTAATGGTGGGTCTGGTTTTGGTTCTACATCTTCTTCTTTTTGTAATTTTCCCTTACCTTTAACATCTTCTAACTGCTCCTTCACTTTTTCTGTAGTCTCTGCAAATTTTGTTAGTCATTTCTTCATTACCTCCATAGCTTCCTCTATAAGTATATTCCTCTCTTTCTTCTCAATCAAATCCCTTTTCGACTCTACATTTTTCACCATAGTTCTTTCTCCTATTGACTCACTCACCTTTGACATACACAACACTCTTCCCAAGCCTTTCAATGGCTCTGATACCACTTTGATGGGGAGATTCCACTTCAAGAGATTTATTTCTCTTTCTAAGGCTATTTATTAGCCTTCCTAGGAAAATTTATCTTTACCCTAACCAAAGGATTCTCCTATCAATCCTCTACTTAACTGAATCTCTCCAATCAACGTCAAACTCTCTTCACACCTTCACAACCTTCTATGCACTCATGGGTCCTATCCAAGAAACTATATTTAAATATTTCTTTGGTATTCTAATTAGGTTTCCATCCTCTTTCTCTGTCATTTTCAATAGGATTTAGAACCCCTTTCACCAATCCTTCATGGACTTTTCAATCGATTTCATGATTCCCTATGTTTTAGGCCTTGTAGCCTTTTTGCTCAATTACGCTTCCTAAAACTTGAAATCTTGGAATTACTTATAAATTCCCTTAAAAAGCCTCCAAAGTAACTTTTTATTTCTTCTAAGATCAACCTATGCTTCATTATTTCTAGTTTTTGGTTCCTCCAAGCGTCTGTACACTGTACTTTCAGGAAACCCCTATTTTTAAGGGTTTTTAGGACATATAGACTAGTCTATCTTTTGGTGGCTCACAATGTGCTCAAATGAACTCTCCTGCACTTCTCCTTTTGACCACATGACCTTGTCCCATTCCCCTACAATTCCCAACTCATTATTGGCACAAACCAATCCATCCAACCTTTCTGTAACCTTCTGCAACTCTGCAAGCTCCTAGTCGGGTAAGTATGGAATCCCCTAGGGCTTGCTAGTAAAATTAGCTCCCATGCTCAAAAAGAACCAAAAATACATATTTACATATTATACAAAGTGCCCTTCTTTATTCCAAGTGTCCATAAGGATTCAACCATTGGAATTCAAGAAGGAGCCATATTTACATAACTACCTCTGTTTAGGACAACAAACTAGAAAAACTAAAAGAATTTACAAAATGCAAAACAAATGAACAAAATTTCCAAAGAAATTTCACACAAGGTATCTACATAAAAATATATAAACCTTAAATACATAACATATTACCATTCAATCCATTTTAGTGTGGATGAAGGCTTAAAAGTGTCTCATTTTTACAAAACCAGTCAATTACTTGCTTCTTCCAAAACAATATATATAATCTGACAACCAACCCTTCAATTAGGGTTTATTTAGTATTATATAGTCCTCCCACATGTGTTCAAGCCCTAAGGTTGGGATTTAGACTCATTTATGGCTATTTTCAACTTTTTAGGAAAGTTGTCATGACAACTTTTCAAAGTTCCAAAGTTGTCATGAGCAACTTTTGCAATTTTTTTGGGATCTTGTCTTTTCATTACTCCTAACTTGCATATTTTGATTGAAAATCAAAATATTTGGTCCAAAACCAAGTCTGGACCTCATCTAACCTCTTACATCTCATTTTGGAGTTTGGTCCACATTTTGACCAACTTCGACTCTCCTAGCACTTAATGCAAAAATAAAGTAACTAGGACCTTTTTTGGATTAAACCAAAGACATGAAGCTAAAAAATCCTATTTACAAGGCACTCCACATATATTGGGACTTTATCATATTCATTATTCATTGGTAGTTGTCTAGAACCACCTACAAGCCAAAATTGAAATAGGATCTTTCCTAGGACCCTAAGGTGCTCCTGCACCACAAACTCCTCATATAAAATCATGGTCATATCAAATCCATAGTTGCAATTCTTTTGTTAATCCATAAAATACCATTCAATACCAGAATTAGCCACATCACCTCGAAACCCCTACCTCATTGATATGAAACCCTCACAAAGACCAAAACACATAAAGGAAAAGAAAAGCACATAATTCCAAGCTATGTGCAAACCCTGGGTGCAAAGCTGTAGAAATTTAATAATCCACGAAGGAGGTGTTTGGGCTGGTGGTGAATGTGTTTTCACTCCTCACTAGAAGGAACCTTTGTCCCAATCCTATCGGATAGCAAGATCCTCTACCAAAAACTGCATGGGGAAGCACCTATGTGGCAAACCTCCTGGCAGAGACCAGTGTAACGACGGAGGGCACTTCTCATCTTACCCACAATGGAATAAAAATAAGGAACGAATATTTAAATGATATGACATTTGTATGTCTTTCAAAGTCTCTTCGTTGCATGGGAGTGTCTTATAGTATTCAATATTTAATATTCAAGACTCCGGATACAAATAAACTAAACATAATTTATAAATAAATTTAAATTTAAAAATATTTTAAACTAAGGAGACAAGTGTTATAGTTGTAAGTACTTGGTATAACATAGCGATTGATGTAGAGCAATTAATGGTTGTTTTTAGATTAGTGAAATTACATATAGTAGTAATTGTTAGGTAGAGTATTTAATAATTTTCATAACATTAATATGAACATACACTATTCGTGTACACTATTAATCTAACATGATCATTGGTAGAACACTTATTAGATTAGTGTGGGGAAGGATATTTTTAAATTTTAACTTTTATTTTAAATGTGAAAAATATTTTCAATGAAAGATAATATTAGATATAGTTATCATCTACGATTATATTAAAGTCAACAATATAATTTATTATGATATACATAATAGTGGTTGCATCACTCAACTCATTAGTAAATTTAAAATTCAATCAAAAAATTAAATACGATCAAAGTATTGTTAGATAGACAATACAAAACAAGAGTTGGATATTTTTTTAATCACATAATGCTTAAGATTTTTTAAAAGATTGTATATATAATTGTATAGATTTGATTGAAAAAAAAAATGTCATTCACGGAGACAACATAATGTTAAAGTAAGAATCACAAAAAACATTGCTTTATTGCTTCATATGCCATGTTGCTTATGTCGCCCTGCAATGGGGCCACCTATGGGAGACCCATCCCAGATCTCCCATTTTCATTCCTCAGAGAATTCTATGTCAATCCCTTGGGATATCGTCAAATTATTCTTTTCTTCCTCATACCTAGTCAGGGTCAGGTCCTATGACCTTAACATTGGGTGACAAACCTGCTGGTTCTGATTCTGCTGCTTTGCCCTCCATTGACTTGAATGTTTCTTATGGGTTTTTTGTCCTAACCTCTTCCATTTCACCTATTGGTCTAAAAACTCTTTTTCGGGAAAGATTAATCTTCTTCCTCCTTTGTGGACAATGTGTTGGGGCTAAAGTGCCCTCGAAGAAGACTTATGTGGAGAAAATTGGGTATAGCGTGTCCTGGAAGATTAGTGGTTAGAACGTTAAGTTTACTAATGAAATCCTTGTAGATAATGTTAATGATTTGGAGATTTCTTTGGTTGGTAAGTTCTTATATTCCAGACCCTCTATTGATCAGTTGTGCAAATGGATTGTTACCCATTGGTGTCTTAAGGGAAGTTTGAAAATCAACGTTATGGCTCATAGTATTTTACTCTTCAACTTCGTGCATAAAGAAGACTTATTATTTTTCTTAACCAATGGTCCTTGGACTTATGGTAGCAATCAGAGGGATATTTTTTCTCTTTGTAAATGGAAACCAAGAATGGATCCCCTTCCCTATCTTGGTGCTCTGGCCCTGATGTGGGTGTGTCTTCCTAGTCTCCGGCTAGAATTTTAGAATGTTGAATTGGTTAGAGGTATTTTTGACTCCTTTGGCTCTATCCTGGTAGTGGATAGGATGACCCAGCAGAGATCTTGACTCCTATTTTCTAGAATCTATATCAATATGGTAGTGAATAAGGAGATAACCCACCTATATTATACTCCAATCAAAATATGGCTCCTCGGTTCAAATATTAGAGTATGAAAATGCCTCTATGTTTTCCATCTTTGTAATAAACATGGTCATCTGAGTAATGCTTGCATATCTCATAAGGGTAGGATTGATAAACCCATGGTTCCTAGGGATTTTATGAAGGATAAAAAGAATCATGTTATGAATGAGGTCGACAAGACTAAGAATATAGGAGAATCTTCTTCAAAGGTTTCATAAAATTATGATACAGTTGTTTCCCCCTTGGAGAAAGCTAAAAATGACCCTATTAATATGGATATTCCTCTCTTTGGGGACAAAAGTGTGTCGACGTCTACCACTCTTGTTCTTGGAAATATCCCTTGTGCTTAGGGTTTTCAGAATGTTGTTCCTCTTCTCATCTCTTAGAACACTGATAAAAAGAAGATTTCTCTTGTTGAGAAGACTTTGGACTATAATCTTAGTGATGTTGGTACTTTAGTTGGGTCAGCCTCTATTTTTAAAGTGTCCCAGGAGTCTGTTCTGGATGAAATGGTGGTACAGTTAAATATTCTGATCTCGAAAGAATTTCTTCAGAAGAATGCTCCCTTTAAGCCTCAACCTTAAAATGGGACCAGTGATCTCTTCATCAATTATGAGCCCAAGAGACTCAAGGATAAAAACAATTGGACATTACTCCTAAATCCTCTAGGGGTCTGAATGGATCTATTAATCTTAAGGGAAAAATTTCATTGTTGGTTTTCTCTTCGAACCCTCCAAAGTCAGGGTTTGGTCTTCTTGGTGTGGTGGATGGAGATGATTGTGATTGGATTGTAGTGGGAGAAAAGGGAAGAGAGAAAAAACCTGATATGGGTAGTGAATCCAAGTAGGGAAGACCAACACAGAAAGATATTAGGGAAAGAGATATAGTGAAGGATGTAGCAAGTGGAAAATAGAGAACCATGGATGGTTTCTATGATGTTAAGAATAATAATGTTAGAAACATAAAATAAAATAGAAAAGAGATAAGGAAAGAATCCAAGAGAGAGTATAAAAGGAAGAGTTTTACCAAATACAGAGAGAGACTGAGATTTTCCTTCAATAGAAAAAATACCAGTTCACCAAAATGCTCCAAGACCAACACAAGAACTCAAGGATTTTGAAAGGGGAAAAAATAAGAAAAAAACCCTTTTGAATAATATGAATGAGGCAAGAAGCCATGAAAGAAAGAGAGCTTGAGAAAGAAGCTTACTACAACATTGTGAGAGAAATAATGAGAATTAGAGAAGAAAAGAGAATAAATCCCATGAGAACCAACTTGTGAGAAACAACCTTGAGAAGTGTGAGAGAAGCATCTCTTAAGTAGAGATGAGTCAAGGAGTTTGTATGTAACTCACATATCCTATGAGTGCCACATTAGCATTAAGTGTGTGTCATGTGTAGGTATCCTCTTAAGGAGGAATATATAATTTCCTTATTAAAGGAAATACAAAAATGTGACATGTCCTCCTACTTGGACTAGAGGACAAGAACAAAATAGGATACCTTGGTTTATCCTTTAATTACATAGTTCACCAAGGAAAGATTAATTTATAACACCCCCTTTAATCTTTACTTGGGGTGTTTACAACAAGGGGTATGCAACCCTTTTTTTTTACAAAAATATGAAACTTGATCTTCAATATACCGAAGAAATTGTATTCTCTCCAAGTTTGCAAGTAACCTTTTGGAAACATGGTGTACAAGAAGATTTGGTAGAGCCAAGAGAAGTAGATGGGTCCTTTAAATGTATTCAAGTGGAAGTATATGCACATCTGCAAGTAGTCTTGTGGTTCATAGGGCATGTGTAAATGAATTGATGTCTTTGGAAAGGTCCATGATATATCACCTGAATCAAACAATAGAAAAACCATAAGTAGATTTCCCATAGTTGGGATCTACCCTTGATACAAATCAATACACCTTTGAAAAGAAAATCATAATATGTATCATAACATAATGCAACTTTAGATAAATTTTGAAAACTTTAGAATGAGATAAGCATGAGCTATCATAAAAATGTGCAATGTATCTAACATGATATCAAGATAAACCATATGCTCAAAGTTTCAAAAAGAACAAGTTAGGTACGAAATTATTTATCAAGGCTCTCATGAAAGAAATATATTAAAACACAAATGACCACAGACAAGGTCAACGAATGAAACCTGCACCAACAAAGCATTAATCACATTGATATAGACAGTCCACTAATGAATCATCTCACTGCAATAAAATGGGTTATCAGTCCACAACTTGCATGACTCATGATCTAAGCAATGAAGGATGCAGTGCATTATAACATTAGTATATTAATCAAAGAAATATGAGAGAGACAATGATAAATTAGAAGACCATGAGACTCTAGCACCAAAATAATGTAAATCTTGATTTTCCAAGCGTGTTTACCATTGTGAACCATAAGAGAGGATTATGAGGAGTAATAACATATTGCCTACGAGAGATATCCAACATAATTCAAGAAGGATTTCAAGAATAATATCCTCACCAAAAAAAGAACAAGTTGATAAACATCAATTGAAGTAAGTGCATCCAATGTAACTTACAAATGGAACAAGTTGATAAACATCAAATTAAGTAAGCGCAACCCACTGCAACTTACAAATGGAACAAGTTGATAAACATCAATTGAAGTAAGTTCAACCCAATGCAACTTACAAATGGAACAAGTTGATAAACATCAATTGAAGTAAGCACAACCCAGTGCAACTTACAAATGGAACAAGTTGATAAACATCAACTGAAGTAAGTGCAACCTAGTGCAACTTACAAATTTAACAAATTGATAAACATCAACTGAAGTAAGCGCAACCCAGTGCAACTTACAAATGGAACAAGTTGATAAACATCAACTAAAGTAAGTGCAACCTAGTGCAACTTACAAATGGAACAAGTTGATAAACATCAACTGAAGTAAGCACAACCCAGTGCAACTTACAAATAAAAAAAATGGATCAAATGGAACTCATAAAAGATGCAACAATAGATCATATAAAAATATGAGAGAAAATAATACTAGATAATGAAATAAACCACTGGAAGGCAATGTTGTATGATAACTCATAATACTTGGAAAAACTATAATTTAACATTATCAACGAGTTTAAGTGCATTAGATCAATCATATGACACATATTTTTTTGTTCCTTAAACACGAGAGTTAGATCAAAGATAATATTCCATGAAGAAAAGTTGGCATAATTACAAAAACATGAACAAAAGACTAGCTAAGAAAAAAAAATTACCCCCTTTGTTTAATGAATATAATCTTCTTTCTTATGAATAATAATCAAAATGAAATATTTTCATACCAAATTGTTAGAACCATTTAATTTAATCTCTAGAATCAATGTAGGTATGATTAATTAAGAAATAACTGATCAAATTAACTTAAACAAATAAAATTAGAATGAATAAATTATGATCAAGATAAATAAAAATAAAATTAAATTAATGTAAGTCACATTTTGAATGGTTAGACAGATATATAAAAAAAAAATTAGTTTAAATGAAAGAACAAATTTTAATTGAAATGGATTAATGAAACACCAATTGAATATAGTCAGAATTAATATAATGAACGTAGGAATGAAGCGATATTCCATGAATAAATATCAAACCGAAAAAAGTATTAAAGTTTAAACTTTTTTGATTAAATTTTTTTAAAAGTTTAAAAACTAAGTTAGAAGAGATTAACTTTTTTAAAAATTTTAGATTAGAGAATAAAAAACGTATTAAATCAATGTATAAGTGTTAACAAAGGTTTATTTGAATAGATAAATATAGACAAAATGTTATGAGAAAAAATTTAATGAACAAATTAATGAAATGAGGAAAAAATAATAATAAAATGTTAATCCAAATAATAATTAAAACTATTACTGAATGATTGAAAGAAAAGGTCAGAGATTTACCAAACCGGCTGAAAGTAACTAAAGAATCAACGCAGGGAATAAAGGACAGAACCAAATTGAAACTTGTCTACTGCAGGAAAAGAATAATAATAAAATGATGTCAAACCAGAAAAATAACAGAGAAAGAGGCTGGAGGAAAAAATGCATAAAAAGATGCAGCTAAGGTAATGTCTCTACTAAAAAAAAGCACTATAATAGTTGATATACGCACAGGTATGCACAAGAAGGGGGAAAAATGTCAAAAATGTATTACCTCTACTCAAAATGTTATTATATTAACAATTTACTGTTCTTGAAGCTTCAAACCATACACATGGTATGAGGATGCTGGGAAAAAGTCTTTTAGAAAAACCTTAGACCCGCAGAGTGCATTTTCTTATAGATTTGAAATTCTTGCTGAACCAATCTGTTTGGTGCAAACTCTATAATAAACACCATGAGACCTCATTTTGGTTGAAGGGTTTTGTAAAACAAAGCACATACATTATTCATGCATACCCTACGATCATTGCAAACCAGGGACCATGTTCGGTGCTTGTCCTGCATTCATTGCAACTATAAAATTGCCTTTTGTTGAGGGCATACTATTGGAGATCTCTCATGCGCCTCTATTCATGCTTACATACTATTGGAATGCTTTAACAAGACAAAACAAACACATGCAATAACAAGCTGAAGGAGAGCATATGTTGTGCAAGATTGTGGAAGGTAAAGAGCTGAGAAAAGGAGCAACGCTGAGGGAGGAGATACAAGGAGAGAGGGAGGAGATGGAATCAAAGTGAAAAATAGCAAGGAAATATTGTTGAAGAGGAAAGAACCAAAGTGCACTAGAAGACAAGGAGGAGAGAAGCATATGTTGCACAAATTTTGGAGAGTGCACTAGATAAAAAGAAGCGCTAGAAACAACACAGAGTTGTGCAAAGTTTGGAGAGTGTTGCGCTAGGGAAAATTAAAATTTTTTAATAGTTTCTAATATTAATAATAATGTTGCGCAATGATCATACAAATCAGCCTAAGCTGCACTGGATGGAGAAAGAGCAAGTACGTGCTAAACTACAAAGAAACCAAGATAATAACAACAATAAAATGCTAATAAGCAGCGTAAGACAAAGATCAAACCTAAATGAAATACTTTCTTTAGAGAAGCTGTAAATATAAAAAAAATTATTATGAATACAAAGAAAATGATGATAAAATTTAGTGTATATCCAAATTTGTAAAATGAAAGTACACTTGCAGAGGAAAAGAATCAGATAAAAAGCTGATATATATATAGGAAGAAATATAATTATTATAATGTTGATTAAACTGAGATATCTTAAAAAAATTTTGAGAAATAGGCTAGAGAACATGTAATTAGTTAGATTTTATGTTGAATCTTGTGAAATATTAAAAAAAAATGTGAAAGAAAACACATTTAATGATGCTAGAGATAGATTTAACGATGTTATATTATATTTTGAGGGATAAAAATGAGAAATAAGAATATATAGAGAAAAGTATATACCTGCAAACAAGATTGTTAGAATGAACAAAAATGCATGAAAGGTAAAACCCTTGTGGTTACCCGATAGAGGGTGAGGTTAGTAGTTTTAAAAAATATTTGAAAAAGAGATTAATACACTTAGATTTGCAAAAAAAAATGAAATAAATCTCTGGAAATAAGAGTTAGATAAAAAAAAATCTGATTTATTTTCCTCAACAGAGATATCTTTCATCTATTCTTGCATGCAACACTCAAAACAAGGATTAAACCAGCTTTGATACCATTTTAGAAACATAAAATAAAATGGAGAAGAGATAAGGAGAGAATCTAAGAGAGAGTGCAAAAGGAAGAGGTTTACCAAAGAGAGAGAGAGAGAGATCAAACATAAGGTCACAAAAATGCTCCAAGATCAACTCAAGGATTTTGAAAGGGGAAAAACAATTAAAAACCCCTTTTGAATAATATGAATGAGGGAATAAGCCATGAAAGAAAGAGAGCTTGAGCAAGAAGCTCTTTACAACATTGTGACAAAAAGAATGAGAATGAGAGAATAAGAGAGAAAAAATCTTGTGAGAGCCAACTTGTGAGAACCAACCTTGAGAAGTGTGAGAGAAGCACCTCTTAAGTAGAGATGAGTCAAGGAGTTTTCATGTATCTTCCATATCCTATGAGTGCCACATTCACATTAAGTGTGTGCCATGTATAGGAATCCTCTTAAGGAGGAATATCTAATTTCCTTATTAAAGGAAATAAAAAAATGTGACATGTCCTCATACTTGGACTAGAGGACATGAACAAAATAGGATGCCTTGGTTTATCCTTTAATTACATAGTTCACCAAGGAAAGATTAATTTCTTACAAATAAGAAATGAGGATCCCACTCTAGAGGGGGAGAGGTTAAACTACTCATGGAGTGGTTGTCTATTCTTTAGGAGATTGAAATGTTTAAGAGTTATTATGTAGATTCTCTATTGGGACTTGAGGGGCTTGATTAGCCAGAATAAAATACACATAATGAAATGTGTTATTCAAGAAAACAAAGTTGATATCTTGCTCATCGGGGAAAAAAAATTGAATAAGGAGAGATTCGATAAAATAGTTAATAATATTTGGTATGGAGAAGATTAGGAAGTATGTGATTTATTTGGTGCTTCTAGAGGACTAACTACACTTTGGAATCTAGGTAAGCGAGAGGGAACTCTTCTCCACTCCTCTAATAACACCTTGATGGGTATGTGCAAGATCATGAGGGGCCAAACTTGTTAGTAATAACTGAGAGGGGGGGTGAATAGGTGGCCTCAAAAATTTATCCTTTAAACTTTAATCCACCAATTATTACACCTCAGATTATTAAGTCCCTACAAGATGTATGCCTTGAAATACTTGAAACAATTTATTGTCTGACGGTTTACCTTGTCTGTCCTTATTCTCCTTGATTACCGATAAGAAGCAAAACTCATTTACCGATACTTAGTAAATATGTAGAGTATGCCAATCAATCCATAAATGCATTTGTGAAAAGTAAAACAATAAAGTAATAAACCATACACACATAACACAAGGATTTTAACGTGGAAACCCCGTTAAGGGAAAAACCACTAGGACCAGTACCCCAAATTATCACTCTTCTGAAGTGAGCCCTGTTAGGAGCCAACCCTGTTAAAGGTTACACACACACTGTTAAGTGTGACCTTTTTAGAGGATTTTTATACATAGATTGTCACTAAGTATCTAGCATCTACACTACCATCCTTGAATTAGTCTCTAGACTATCAATAGGCTTTATGCTAATCTTACTACCATCCTTGAATCAACCTCCTTCTTAGACTGTCAATAGGCTTTAGGTAAGACTGATGCTACTATCATGAGTCAATCTTTTTGGTAATATTTTAGGATATACCTCAATTATAATAGACTGTTAAGTCCTCTGTTAAGAGACTTAATGCTTCAATGGTTAAACTAAAATACAAAGACTTGTTTCTAATGCAACTTTGAATTGCAGATATTCAGATCTATTTACGTATATTACCTCTCTGATCAATGTATCAATTCAATTCCTTTGTACTTCACACTTTCTGCTCTGTGATGTTGTGCTTCAATGTTCGTCGGTGTCTGTAGAATTCTTTAGCTCTCCCTTAGCTTGATTGATCAGGACTCTATGAAGTTCATCCTTCACTAGTTACTCTTCAGCATCTTATTTCAATTCACTCCCCTGTGTATCTGAGTGCTTGTTGAAATGAATTATGATTGTCTCTTATATAGACATGATTTTCCTTGATTCTTGATTCTTGGTGTGAAAAACAATCCAACCAATTTGATTTACAGCTTTAACTCCTGATTTATCTCGTAGTTATCTTCTTGCCAACTGTATAAATCATCTTTAAATCACTTACTTAACTATGATTGAATAAAAAAATTAAAACAACTAGTTAAGCCTATCTTTAAGCTCTGCCAGCTAGATATTTTGTCATTTTCTGATCTTTCTATTATGTCACTTAATTCTATAGTTCGTCGCCGGTGACAACTGCCAGTTCCGTCGGTGCAACTTAAGATAGCTTCAGGATCTTCATTTTTTAGGCATCATTGGATCTTTCTTGTCAGGCATCCTTTGATTCTGCTTCATTGGGCAACATTTTCTTCTACTCATCAGGCATCAGTGTGACTTTATCTCTATCTTTACCGATGGTGTGCACTCCATCGGTGTTGTTTGTCACTTAGTGAATACTTGACTTTTATGCATTGCTAAAGGCATAAAATCTATTCCATTTATTCTTTGAATTCTTTGGCATTATGTATATGACCATATAGATGATATCAAGTTGACATCAATGACAATACAAACCATTAACTGATTTAATGTCTTGCATCATCTTCAACTTAACATTATCAAACATTCAATCAGTTATATGTCATCAATCTCTCCCTTTGGCATTGATGGCAACATACTATATTATCACACTATAGTATTTCTAATACAACATGAAATATAGTTGTTGAGATTCATCAAATTACCAAATAGTTTGTTTTGATAACTAAAAAAATTTCTAACCGCTAGTAAGCTCTGTGTTAGCTTAGATTTGATTCTTGCAGCTTTCTCTGTTTCTTCTTCTGATGTGTTGTGACCTTTGTTGGTGTCAATTTCTCTCTCTTCTTCTTTGATGTCTTTGTCTTGTATTTGCAAATTTTATACAAGTACTCTCCCTATGGATATGATCTCTCCATGTTTGGAGTAATCTGATAATGAATAGTTTCTGATGATAATATGAAATACATTCTCTCCCTTTGACAACAATGCCAAACAAATATTTGTCAAATATCTGACATTTTATCAAACAATTTCTTCTATCCATAATATATTCCTTGAATTTCCCTTATCCATCATCAATATAACAATTGTTCTGGTGCTTGGTTCTGATATATACATGTTTGTATATAGATGTAGCTTTGAAGTTCAGCTTTTGCTTGCATCAATCATGAATGATATTCTGATAATATATGGCTAATGCAGCTTTTAGTCCTTTTACTGACTGGTAGACATGGGTTTTACCCCTAGTCTTTTTCTTAGGTACTCAAATGTATCCTTGGGCAGTGGCTTGGTGAAGATATCAGCCAATTGTACTTTTGATTGCACATATTCAAGTATGACCTCTTTTTCTTGAACTTGTTCTCTCAAATAATGATACTTGATGGCAATGTGTTTAGTCTTTACATGCATGACTGGATTCTTGGAAATATTTATTGCACT
>MU224184.1:3274653-3286811 GCA_018584345.1 Thuja plicata
TCTTCATGCTTTTCTATATTATGGACCTTCTTTCCTTCATTTGATGGGGGGGGGGGGTAATTTTTAGAGTACCTAAACTATAGTGAATTATTGTCTCAATTCTCTCATATTTCCAAGCTTTTATTGCATTTTTAGTGTAATTTCATTTAGTTTAATGGCTTATTTTGTATGATAGGGGTGGATGGGCACAAGATGCCAAGACTAGTGTAACTAGTTTGGATCTGTTTAAGATGGTTTTCAGTTAGAGAAATGTGTTTGCCCCAGCTAGTAATATATGGAAATTTGATTTGGGAAAGTTAATAGTCCCTAGTGTTTTCATGGATACAGATTTATTGATCAAAATTTCAGATAAATATGATAGTGTTGCTAGGGTTTTGAGGGATATAAATGGAAATATATTAGTGAGCATCACAACTGAAGAGTTAAGGGAGGTGTTCAAATTGAATGATCTCTCTGTCCAAATGGAGAATATTAATGTTGATCACTTCAAGGAAGTATATGAAGTTCAAATAAGTTACCTTAGGAATGGGCCTTTAAAGGAATATTTTAACAAGATAGGAGGTTTGATTGTGGTAGGCCCTGGTACGCCAGAACCTGTCAAATTGGAATATTTTAATTCAAGAGACAAAATAATGTACAGTGCCCTATTTCATATTTTTTTAGAGGATGAAGAAGCAATAATTCCTATCCACTACATGTTTATGATGGTTCAAATCCTTCATCCACACTTGGCTTTCATTTTTTATTTTTCTACCCATATTGCTGAGTTAATTCATGAGGGTTTAATAAGTGTTAAAGATGCCAAGGTAGTTAGGCCATTTGGTTAGTATTATATACTGATGCATATGATATTATATAAGAATGTTGATTATTTTGAGGAGGAAATGGACCTAATGAGACTTAAAGATGATCAATAAATTCTTGTTCAATTATGGAGTGCAGATTTTTCATGGGACAAAAAGAATGCCATTTTTATCACTTTTGATAGATGATTTGCCTCTAGACTCAGAGCATTGTTGTTTTTATATAATCCAACAATTCTCAAGGGCTTATTGAATCTTTTAAGACCAAAGGAATATGCTAAAACTATTCATACAGTACACAATTGGGGTAATATCATTTTGTATCCTATTTCAACTATTTTCAGAGTTTATGGTTTTAGGGGAGTTCCAAATGTACTCCCATATTAGGTTCCCCTTAAGATAGTTGTTGCAGAAATACTTAGGCAAATGGGAGGGCTGCAAGAGGAGGCATTAATAGGAAAAATGAAAGGCTGCATATTCCCCACTATTACAATTGCACACCAATTCATTATCACCAAAGGGGGATGGACACATTTGCATAAGTACCTTGAACATTATTAGATGGAAACATCAGTAATAAGATGTGATAATAATGAAGGATTCATAAGTGAGATGTTTAGAAAAAGAACAAAGTGTTTAACAGTGAAGCACCAATTAAATTATCGTGACGACATAATCAAAAATGAGTACAACTTGTAAGAACAAGAGATCAAAAAAGGAAAATGGTTGGTGTACAAGAAAACTTTGGATTTTGTTCATCACTTTGATAAGGGATATGATCCCTTAAAAGAATTCATGCTTTGGGAAAAGAAGATAGAATCCTAAATGACCATGTTTGAAGATATCATGCAAGCAATGAATCAAAAGAAAGAAAAGGTCATGGAAGCAGAGAAAGAAAAGCCTATAGAAATTTTGAATGAGGCTATCCTCGCCAATGGTATTCCACCAGGCAAGTATGTCTTGCAGTAGAAAAGAGGGTATAGTATGGTATTGCCAAGAACCAATGTAACTTCTACTTCAAAAGGAAAGAGACCCCTTGACTCAGGTGCACAATCATTGCCATTTCCCAAAAGGCAAAAGATTGAAGAAGGGGGAAAACAATAACAATATATTTAATCCCCTTCCCAATCTCCTCTCCATATGGATGAACAAGAAATTGCCGAGCAATTAGTGTAGATGGGAAATATAGGGCACATTTTTGTAACATCTCAGGAGATGCAAGAAGGGATGCCAGAAGCTCCCAAATATACAGAGATGGACTTAACATTGGCTAAATTTTCTTGTAAGGACTTGGATCCCATCACTAAACAAGCTAGTGATGAATTTTTATCAGATGATAAATTTGTTAAAGCTAGGGAATTTTTTCAATTCCTATGAAGAATTAACATTAATGAATTCAAATAAAAGTGTTAGGAAAGGCCCAGAAAGATCAGCCTAATAAGGATAAGGAAGAAATTGAAACAAAGGTAAACCACAAGATGATAGCCAAGTTTGATCAAATAACTCCTGAAGAAGGTAGAGAGTTGGTTAGAAAAGAAGGAGTCCTTATTCTTCATGAATGGGATATAGATGATGCCATCAGAAAAGAAACAAAACCAATGCACACCAATGAAGTGGAAGCTCAACAAGCATCTATAGTTGTTAAATTTAGTGAAGATCATGCAGCATTGGTAATGTGGTCATTAAAAAGAAAGAAAATAAGAAAAGTAATGGAAATGATCTGGCTGAACATTCAGGTAGCTTATTAGTAAGAAGAGTTGTAGGAACTACAGGGGTGGAGGCAGCAAGCCTAACATTTGAATCTGCAAAGTTCATTTTGAAGGTAGTAGAAAAGAAAGAAGAATAGAACCAAAGCCTAAGAAACAAGTTGGAAATAGTCTTGAAGGTGTACAGTGATGAAAGAATAAAATCCTTGGAGAAAGATAAGAAAATTTATATATTAGAGGGAAAGAAATCAGCTCAAGTTATTCCCCAAGGGATGATAGCATAGGCTCCATATCAGCCTTCTTCATCTAGTCCTATCATAGAATTTCCTCCTTCCCCTATGCCATCTAGCCCTACTACAGAAATAGACCTGGACTTAGAAAGAAAGAGAATGGTCGCTGAAAGGACCAAGTTGGAAGAAACAAGAAATAAGTGGGAGGAAGAAAGCATAAAGTTCAAGGAAGCACGAGAATGGGTGCAACAAAAGTATGCAGATAAGATTAATGCCACACTTATTCATTTTTCTGATGATTTGAATCCTCCTTCCATTTATTTGCAGGGTAAGAAAATTATGAGCATACTCGATGATTTTAATGCAGACAAAGATAAGTGGGACCCAATTATGGACAGGTGGAAAGGAAAAAGGGAAGAATTGAAGTATTTTTACTCCTTATCCAAGGAGGAAAATAATGTGGACATTGTGTTAGATACCACTTGCAAATGTTTTAAACTATTGGTAGATTTGGACATAAAGAGGAGCATCATCCTAAAAAAGGTAGAGACATTGAAAAAGGAATACTCAAAATACCATTATGAGATGTTCCCAAATCTATTCAATAAAAATGGAGAGATAAATAGGGAAGCCTAATGGATGAGCCAAATGAATGATGAATTGGTAACAAGGAAAAATAGTATCATCACTTTGGAGAGTACACTTTTGTTTGTTCAAAAGGTTGAAATTATTAACAAAGCCAAGTTGTATTTTGAAATTTTGAAAGAGGAAATTGAGAAGGAAAAGGTCAGTTGGGATGGGTTGAATAGAAAGAAGGATGAGGTCACAAATTTCCCTTGGCTGAGTGATGAGGTGTTCACCTCTTGGAAAGACAAAGACAATGTAGCCAACCAAGGAGAAGATGATGTGGTGTAAAAAGAAACAAGTGGCAGTTCTTCCCAACATTTTGAACAAGACAGGTAAAGGAAAATGATCTTACATTAGAAGACCAAGGAAACAAACTCCAGGTGGAAACTCCCAAGAAATTTTAAAGCAATTACAGTGACCAGGTGCTCAGAAGATAAAATACTTAGAAAATCTTGTAACAAAGTGGTTATCACTTCACTTGTTAATTTGTCTTTTGTATGAGTCACATACTTTGTCCTCATTCCAATTGATCGGTAGTTTGTTGCAATCCTATTCTATAAATGGATTCCCAAGATCATTGGAAGGGGCTGGAAAATTGGGGATTATAAACATATTGTAAAGTTTTCAATCAGGGAATATATCATAAATTGTACTAGATTATTTTCACGATTAGAAATAAAGTTCAAGGTCTTACAACATTTTATTCAGGTGGCTATCTTTGATTACATCTTGTAAATAGAAGTGTGATTCTTTATACTTAATACAAAGATCCTGGCTCCAATCTCTCCTATGGTTTTCATATGACGAGTTATGAATTTTCCAATTCATTAGCATAGATCTTATCTGTGTGTATGTATTTGTTTTAGAGTTTTGATCAAGGATCAAATTAAATGATGCTCTAATTGATACATAGATTCATCTAGGTATGAAATAGGATTTCATAAGTAGTATGGGTTTGGGATAATTATGTTCATTGCCTGGAATATTTGATAATAATTAACTTCTGCATATTGTATTTGTTTTGAGAATATAACCTAATGGATAAGGCACTGATCAGATGGTAGTACTTCTCATAATGTTGCATTTAAAGAATATATATTAGCTATTTTTTTGCAAAGACAAACATAAACTCCAATACATATTTTTATTTTCACAAGTTTTGTTATGTTCTATTCATCTCATGCTCCATTTCATGGTTGATGTTCAATGGATAATTAGCCTTTTATCTAGTATCTCTCAGTTATTCTGAGTTTGTATGAGATTCCTGTTTGATTGACATCTTAAGGAATATTTGAAGGTGTTAAGGGTGTCCCCCCTTGGTTTAGTAGAACCTAAAGCGTAGAAGTATGGTAGGCATGCTTGTCAGTTGGTAATTTTCATTATATTGAAAAATAGTTGGAGTTGGCTTCTCTTTAAGATCCTGTCTGAAAGTGAAAAGGTTGTTGTCTAATCATTACAGCATAAAAATGGAACCAACAAAATGGTGACTCTACTGGGGAATGTGGAATTAATTTTCAGTAAGTGAAGTAAGGATTTTCAAGTTGAGCTAGACTCCTTTCCTTCTTACTTATTTTACCAGTTAGTTAACCATTGAAGTACAGAGTTATCTTTGCTTGTCCTTGGGATTTATTAAATACTATTAAAAATTAGTTGGGATTTACTTAGACCCATGTTTTTATCTACTGATTTGTGAAGTCCTTTTGTAGCACAATTTCTATTACTCAGATTTAGTGTGTATTTTCCCAGCTAAGTGTTGGGTGGCGAATCGAAGAAATCTATGCATCTGTGCTGACTTATAAAATCATTTCACACACACTATCTAAATATGAGCTATAAGTGTACTAGATCCAAGATGAATAATAATCCTAAGGATAATTTGGAAGGTGAGATCCCATCAACTTCGAGATCTGGTCAGCCAATGAATGAAAGTGTTGATAGGACTATTCCTCAAACTTGGAGGAAAAAGGGAACACCAGGGTAGAGAATCCCATACCACCCAATCAAGAGGATGCACTAGAAGTTCATGTGGGTTTAGATTTGGGACAAGTTGTGTATGGTGACTATTATTCTCAAAGTGAGAGAGATGAAAATGGACCAAGATATGCCAGTATGGTGGTCAATAGTGAGCCCCATGGACATGAAAAAGGGTCTAGAAGCAAGAGAAGAGGCGATGAGAATAGGAATACCCCTAGTGCTTTGATCTCTCCCTCATCACATAGGCATCGAGCCCACACTCACCGAAGAGAACTATCCATCATGGAAGAAACCTCTGAATCTGAAACGACTCTCCTAGATTTTGAGGAAATGTTTGAAGAAGTTGGTGAACTAGAAAGGAAAATATAGGAGCAGATTCCCATAAGAAAAAGAAGAGAAAATGAGAAAGAGGATAGGATCAGACATGCTCGAATCAAATCTGAACAAGTGAAAAAGGTAGCTGCAAGATTTAAAGGCAATCAATTTCACTGTTGCACCTGAAAAGATTGAATATGAACCAGTTGTCCAACAATTGTATGATACACAAAAGCCTAAGGACAAGGGTAAGAAGAAAGTGGTAGGAATTGAAATAAATGAGCTTGTGAATAAATGAGTTCCATTTGATCAAATGACTAAATTGGATAATGATTTGGAAAGAGCTAAAACGGGGAGTGAGATTATAGCCAAGGAGCTAGAGAAAACAAAATTGGAAGCTTCAGCTCTTCAGATGAAAAAGAAGATTGATTTTCTCAAACAGACCTCTGGTCCTTCTCCTGTTATTAAAACAAATGTTGAGGTGCGTCTGAACTCAAGAACAATATGTCACTACCAGCTGGAGTGGTGAATGCTACCACATCAAATATTGCATCATCAACATCTAAAGGTACTAATTCAACTCAGAAGACACATGTCTATGCAGAAAGGTATAGGCAATTTATTTCCTTGGTATTCCTGGTTATCCTAATGAAATCCCAAAATAAATTAGGGATAAACTTCCAAAAATTGTTAGTAACAATGTTATAACATGTGAAGATCATTGGAAGAAATATTTTGACATGATGGATGACTATGAAATTGGACATGATGATGTGATGATGAAATTATTTGTTTAATCACTAACTAAGGATGCTAGGGACTGGTTTAGAGGATCACCCCGTGATTGTATTTGATCCATGGATGAAATGAAAGAATGTTTCAGGCATTAATATGGTGATAAGACCAATGAAGGCTTCATGTTGAATAAGTTCAACAATATAAAGAAGAACTCAAATGAAGAGGTGGTTGAATTTAACATCAGATTCCAGAGAGGAATGCACAAATTGTTTCAAGTGACGAGACTGGATGATAAGGTATGTATCGCATCTTATTTGAATGCTTTCAATGCAAAGATGGGTTACCTATTAATAGATATGAATCCTAGGAATATTAGAGAAGCATATAAGATTACAGTAAACATTGAAACAAATAGAAGAGTCTCAGGGAAAGTTGGTAGAAGATAAGATTGGAAGCCAACAAGGATTAATAAGAAGGTTAGACAAACTTGTAAATGATAAACCTAAATAAAATGATAGTTTAAAATAGATCCTAAATGATCTAAAGGATTTAAGTCCTGGAGAGAGTAAGAACAATAAGGCTGCAAATAATGACATACCATCCTATGGTAATTATAATAGACAACCTAGGATGCAGAACTATCCTTATACCACCCAATGGAAAAATGGGAAGCCTATTCTCCCACAGAAAAAGGATAAGTCTGATGACAAGACCCTTGACCCCTTACATAATATTACTGTAAATATGTGCAATGATAATCCTTGGTTCATGGCTTTCCAATCTCCTCATTATCCTGAGTATTGTGTCATCATTTCACGAATACCTGCAAATGAAGAGATGGAAGATGATGAGGAGCACTTGTATGATGAAATTGGTTGTGCTATGGCTTCTTCACACTTATGTGATGAAATTTTTTTTGATGATGAAACTAAACAAAGATCTCCATCTGGCTCATTAAGAAGAAATAAGACATATTATCAACAAAGTACTACTAGTATAGAAGGTGGGGAGATTGATAACATGAGATGCAATGCTGAGAAGGGTGATGAAACCCCTGTTTATAGGAGACCTTATGATAAAGAGATTGTCCAAATTATAGTAGATATGGTTACTCAAGAAAGGTCTAACTATAATTTGAGAAATAGAATGGTTGGAAATGCAGATGGAAGACCTACAAGTATGTTTGTTAAAGATACCAAATGGCCACAAGAAAAATAAAAACAGGCTGAGGATGCGAAGAAAGTATTTTTTCAAAAGGAAAATAAGCCTACTGGTCCAAATATTTTGTACAAAAAGAAACAAAAACACGAGGACATCTTGTTCCCCCTCCTCAAAATGAAAGTTAAAAATAAAAGAGGGATGGGACCAAGTTAGCCTCTTAGGTTGACGAGGAGGACTATATAAATGAAAAGAAAGATATATCTGATGTAAAGTATACCCTTGTTGATATGGGGAAACTCCTATCTCAAATTATTGTTAAGGTTAATTTATTGGAAATTATGCAAATAGGTGAACATAAGGAGAAGGCTTTAACATGGGTAAAAGGTGTTACTTCTACAAATATTATTGGACTAGAAGAAAATAAGAAGCTGACAGAATCACAAGATAAATCTGCAGGTAAGACAAAGGATGTTGATGAACTTATTTCAAAGATTCCCCAAATTTTGCTAGACGCAAATGTTGTTAGTACTCCCTTGGGGACTATGGATCCCTTTTTCTTAAATGTGCTTATAAATGGAAAGATGTTGAAGAATTGTATGATTGATTCTGGGGCATCTAATACTATCATGCATGTCGAGGTTATGAAATCAATGGTATTAAAGGTAGATACACCCCATGGGAGATGTCAAGCCATGGATTCAAGCGAAGTGCCTATTATTGGCACTATCAAACCCCTGCCTTATAAATTGGCTGCTTACCCTGACAAAGTATTAACAATGAGTGTATTAGTAGTGGGCATTCCCCCTCAATATGGGATGTTGTTATCAAGAAAATGGAGTGCTTCAATGTGTGGAAGTATTCAATGTGATTTATCATTTTTTACTTCTAACATTGGTGGTGAAAACATTAAGGTTTCCAGAGAGACCAGAACTCATCATATGATTGAGGAAGAAGAAAATGAAAACTTGAATTTCTTCTTAGACACTCAGATGGGGACTTTTCAAGTACAATAAAAGAAGGTTGAAGGAAATTTCCAACCTACATTATTATCTGAAGATGAATATAATTTATCTAAAAATAATAATTTATGGGTAATATCTTTTGATGGTGCTAGTTCTTGGGAGGGAGCTTTTGCTAGAGTGTTGTTAATAGCTCCCATGAGAACTTTCAAATTCTAGTTTACACTGTCATTCACATGTACAAATAATGTTGCAGAATATGAAGATCTATTAACAGGTATGAGATTGGCTTCAAGACATGGAATCAAATTTCTCTGGGAAATTGGAGACTTTGAATTAGTAGTGTTTCAAATTAAATCTAAGTATGCTTCAAAGAATTAGAGAATGAAACAATACAAAAATGTTGTCTGGGACGAACTTGAAAATTTTGATGCATTTGGTATTGATTGGATGGATAGGAGCCAGAACAGAATGGAAGAATTTTTTTCAAACATAGCTTTGAGGTCAGAAGACATTACATTTGTTAGGATATCTAAAATAGAGGTTTAGTCTAGGCCTTCAATACCTGGTAATGTGGAGAACTAGCAAGCTTTTGATGATGATGTGGATATCCTAAGATATCTACATTATGAGGTAGACTTTGGAGACAAGGAAATTGATTTCAGTGGATATGTAGAAAACCTGGATGGAAAAGATACTATCTTAGATAGGGAAGTGTTAAGTCTGAAGTCAAGCAGAGTACTAAAAGGATTAGTTGTTCTTGAAAGGGATTTTGACAACAAGGATAAGCCATATTCTATTAAAAGTGTGAGTAGAGCTGAGGATTTGGAAGACGTGAATGTAGGAACAGCTGAGGTTCCTAAGAAATTATTTATTGGAAGGAAAATGTCACCCAAAGTGAAAGAGGGCCTGACTAATCTATTGAGGAAATACAAGAAGGTCTTTGCATGGACCTATGATGATCTTAAAGAATATAATGAGGATTTGTTCCAACGTGCTCTAAAAGATAATTCTAAACCTTTAAGACAAAAGCGAAGACTTATAAATCCAACATTGAGACCCAAAATAGAACAAGAAATAATGAAGTTGAAGGATGCAAGGATAATTAAACCAATCAAGTTCATTCTTCTTGGGTTTCAAACTTAGTCCCTGTTAGAAACAAAAATGGATATATCAGGCTATGTGTGGATTTTAGGAATCTAAATGTATCATCCCTTAAAGATATTTACACTCTCTCAAATATGGAAAACATGCTACAGAGGGTTACTGGTTGTGAGTTGATGTCCATGATGGATGGATTCTCTAGATATAACTAGATAATGGTTAAAGAGTCAGAGCAGTTGAAGACTGCATTCACTACTCCATGGGGGACATATGTTTATGTCAGAATTTCCTTTGGCTTGATAAATGTTGGAGCCACATTTTAGAGAGCTATGGATGTTGCTTTCTCAGATTTTTTGCAAAACAATTTGGAGGTTTATCAAGATGACCTCACAACATATTCTAAAAAGGGGGAACAACATTGTGAACATTTAGAGAAAACTTTTGAAAGAGCTCTTGAATTTGGGATTTCTTTGAATCCTAAAAAAAGTACTTTTGGGGTAACTAAGGGTAAGTCTATTAGGACATATTGTCTCAAAAGAATGGGTTATAATTTATCTTGAAAGAGTAGCTGCTTTTGATAAGGTGCCACTCCCAAAAAATGTAAAAGGTATTCAATCTTCCTTTGGTCAGGTGAACTTTCTCATGCGTTTTATGAAAAAACTTTATGCAAAAAGTAGGCTAGTTTCCAAGATGCTGAAGAAAGATGCAAAGATGAAATGGGATGGAGAAGCCACTCAGGATTTCCAAGATATCAATCCGGCCATCAAGGATGTCCTTGTCTTAAGAACTCCTGATTATTCGAATCCTATGAATATATTTTCATTTGCATCATGTCATACTATTGATGTTGTTTTGTTGCAGAAGAATGAAGAAGGATTTGAATATCCTATTGCCTTTTTCATAAAATCCTTACAGGCTGCAGAACTTAAATATGACATAAATGAAAAGTAGGATTATGCACTGGTGAAAGCTGTTAAAGATTTTAGATGTTATCTAGCAGGTGCTATAGTTATTTCTTATGTTATTTAAGTAGGAGTGAAAGACATCTTCACACAATAAGAAGTGTCTGGGAAAAGATGCATATGGATCAACAGGATCAAGGAGTTTAATATTGAAATACAAATCACAAAGTTGGTTAGAGGCATGGGATTATCCAAGTTGATGGATAATACAAATTTAGATGTAAATCATGTAAATGCCTTAGAGGAGGAACAAAGGCCTTTCATATGTAGTCTGGACCAATGTGATTGGTATAAAAATATTATTTATTATTTACAGAGGATGAATTGTCCACCATGTATGGATGAGAACAAAAAGAGAACATTGAAGTTGCAAGCTATCCATTTTGTTTTGATCAGAGATGAGTTGTGGTGGAGAATTCATGAAGGGATTCTACTGGCATGTGTTGATGAACAAAAGGCAGACAAAATTTTGCATGAACTACACAGTGGAGTATGTGGTGTTCATTATATGGAAAAGACCACTGCACACAAGATTCTGAGAGAAGGATTCTGGTGGCCTACAATTTTCAAAGATGCTCATCAACTAGTCAAAAGATGTGACTCCTGCCAAATATTTTCAGTCAAATTAAAATTCTCTGGTAATGTACCTTTAACAACAGTTGAATTACAAGCCCCTTTTCAATAATGGGGTATTGATTTTATTAGACAGATAGAAAATAAATCTAGTAGGGGGCATGCCTGGATAATAGTGGCAACTGATTACTTTACTAAGTGGGTTGAATCAATCCCCACCAAAAAGGTAACTAGTAAAGTAGTGATAGAGATTTTTTTGAAGCATTTTGTCACAAGATTTGGTTGTCTAGAAAGAATTGTATCAGACAATGCCATGTGTTTTAGGTATGAATTGTTGGAAACAATTGTTTAATTGTGTATTGTCCTTGATGTTACACAAATGTCATATCAGTCATTAGACAGAGTCTACCAAGCTCAGAATATTCAGCAAGGCAGTTAACCAAGTCTACCGAGCTCAGACGGTAAGAGAAGCTATTTACAGAGTCTACCAAGCGCTCCAGAATACTATAGTGAGAAGTTAGTTAGTACCGAGCTCACTCGGTCAACAAAAGAAATTTAGTATCTACCGAGTTCACTTGGTCATCAAAGAAAATGTGAAGGAAAGTCAGTCTTTACCGAGTTCACTCGGTTACCAAAGGATTTTTCGCAGAATCTGCAGTGTTCACCGAGCATCAGTTGGTCAACACTGGAATATCATTTTTGGACAACGTCGGCCTGCGAAGGATTTTATTTGTAAATGTTTGTGCAGCCAACCAATGTAATATTTATTAATTGAAACTTTTAATTGGGCCGACTTGATAACCTGAAGAGTATATATGAAAGATCAAGTTGCAAATTCAAGAAGTGTGAAAATGAAAAGAAGCAGGAATGTGCGAATTTTGATGAAGGATTAGAGATATCCTTGAGGTGCTGCAAAGATATATTTGATCAGTAAGGATCTATTGGCGCAGAATAGAGATCTGTATCAGCAAGATAAGTTGTATTTAATTCAGATCACTTCATTGTT
>MU224184.1:3292323-3327206 GCA_018584345.1 Thuja plicata
GCAGTGATACCGAAATCTCTTAGCAGAGTTGGTCTAACAACCATTTCATAAATCCTCTAACAAGGTGACAATTCAGTTGAATTTCTCTAAAGACCTCTCACAAGGTCACTCCTAGCAGGGTGATTAAGTCCTTTAACAGGGTCACACCTAACAGTTTGTTTTGTAACCTTTAACAGGGTTGGCTCCTAACAGGGCTCACTTCAGAAGAGTGAAAATCAGTAACTAGTTGCATTGGTGGTTTTCCCAAATTGGGTTTCCACATTATATCTGGTGTTACTTGTGTTTATGCTATTTTTTTTATGCATGTCAATAACTATGAATGTTTAATGATAAGTTAATCTACCAAGTAACAGCAGTATGTATTAAAGACATCTAAGGGACTTGTGGATTTATTTTTGTGGTAACTGATTCACCCCTCCCCTCTCAGTTACTCCATCTATATTTCTAACATGAACAATATATCAATTTTTGTGTTGAATATGGTATTCAGACATCCTACTCTTCACCTCACCACCTACAAGGAAATGGTCAAGCAGAATCTACCAATAAAATCCTGCTTAATATCATTAAAAGAGTCCTAGACAAAAATCAAAAAGCATGGGACTCAAAGTTGATGATGGCTATCTAGGCAGACAAAGTGACTAGAAAGAAGGAAATAGGATGTGATCCTTTTGACCTAGTATATGGAATACATGCTAGATTGCCTCAAAATAATTTGATGCAAATGTACAAGTTTGTGTAGTTGTATGATGAGGATATTGAAAGTGGCATGCAATTAAGCATTAATGACTTAATTGAGTTAGATGAGACTACGAGGGAGGATTCTGAAAATAATTCCAAACTCCAATTGTGATTCAAGAACCTATATGATAGAAGATCTAACCCAAGCCACTTTGATGTTGGAGATTGTGTATTAATGTGGAATGTCAGATTGGAGGATAAGGGGAAATATGGGAAATTTGATCCAATCTGGCTAGGGCCACATATCATCCATGAAAGGTATGTACAAAATTCATATTTATTGAAGGAATTAACAGGAAACATTCAAGAATTTCCAGTTCATGGACAATTTTTGAAATTATACTTCTCATGAAATCTTATTTTCCATGAACAGTAGGTTCTGTATATAGTGTGTTTTTTCCATAGTTGGGTTTTGTTGTTTGTAGCCTAGATTTTTGGTTTCTTTCATGTGAGTAGGTTAACTTTATGTTAGTAGGTTCGGTTTGCTTCCCCCCCCTGAGATTCTCAAATATTGAAATGTATGCAAGAGACAATCATCCCCAATTAGAGCCACTGTTAGGGCTATTTTAAAATTTTGCCCCACTGTAAGTTTTGTGCTTCTTAACTTTAAAGTAGGGTTTGTTTTTCTTAAACCATAGGTGTTCTAGCATTCATTTTGGAGTGTATAAGTTTGAAACCATAAGGTCTTTGTGAGCTTTCTATATTCTTGCATTACTTTTTCTACTCACTTAAATTCCTTCGTCCCATGTGTTAGTGTTACCATCAAGTGGGGCCATGTTTATTTCTCCTAAGTCCTTAGCGCTTTATTTTTCCCTAAGTTTGGATACCCTGCAAGCCTTTTATTTTAATAATCATGTGTTGTACAACTTTATTTCAATCCAACAGTTGGTGTAATGGCATAACCTCAAGATGCAGTTGATCTATCTTTCAACCCATTCAGTCGTTGTGACATATGTCCTTCTGATGACATGGACATTGTTTGAATAAATTTAACTAAAGATTAAAGTGTTGCCAAGTTCTACTCAATCAAATGGTCAACTTAAAGACTTATAGCGGAGATGCATGAAATATAACAATGAAGCCATTAAGCCATTGCACCACGTGTCTTAGTGGGTCCGGTTTGAAGTCATATGAAAAGAATTAAAAGGAAAGAATTTGAAGTTTGATCTGATGGTCAACTTAAAGACTTTGTGATGAGATGATTGGGATCTAATTTATAAGCCATTAAGTCTGAGTGACATCAGGCAGTTGGCGGGCCAAGCACAGTCGTAAAGAGAGGTTAAAAGTGACGCAGTTTGAAGTTGATCAGACGGTCGACTTAAAGACTTAAAGAAAAGATTTGGTTGATCTAACCTATAAGCCATTAAATCTAACTGACACATGTCTTATTCATAAAGTTATACCTACATTTGGTGAAGTATTGGTTAAAGTAACCTATGGTCAAGTTAAGAAGATCCAATGGTTCTCTTAAAGGCTTGAAGCAGAGATGCATGAAATCTAACAATCAAGCCATTAAGCCTGGCTGACACGTGTCTAAAGTGAATAGTAATCTTCAGGAATTGTTGATCTATATGATAGATGATAAGTTGTTGAAATCTACGGTCCTGATTTCAAGTTCTTCTCTTTGTAAAATGGTTTCATTAAACCGTTGGGCCGTGAAAGTGTCAAATAGGGTTGAATTTATGATAGAATGTGTGGCCACCTCAGATGAAATTCAATGCAAGCAATTGATAGGATTGTGTATATGATTCACCACTTGAGTTTACTAATTCCATAACTGTTGAAGTGATTGAAGCGTAATTTTGTAGAACGGGTAAGTTTTTCTGTGACTATATTCCTGAGCATTGTGAATTATAATTGTAGTAGGGTTTTGAGTTTCGAGAAATAAGTACATTTTTTTAAATCTGATACCATAGATTTAGAAACACTAATTAAAAATGGCACCTTGAAGATCTTTCACTGGAAATGTAGATTTTCAAGAGAGAAATGTATGTGATGATCTTCTACAACAATTTAATCAGTCGATGAATGATGCAACTAAACTCAAATAGTTAGTTCCAGTACATTCCCAATTGAAAGTGGGAGAGGGTTTGTATGATAGGAGTAGATGGGCACGAGATGCCAAGACTAGTGTAACAAGTTTGGATCTATTTAAGTTGGATTTTAGTTAGAGAAATTATTTTTCCCCAAACAGTAATATATGGCAATTTGATGTGGGAAATTTAATAGTCCCTTGTGTTTTCATAGATATAGATTTATTGATCAAAATTTCAGATACATATGACAGTGTTGCTATGGTTCTGAGGGATATAAATGGAAATATATTAGTGACCATCACAACTGAAGAGTTAAGGGGGGTGTTCAAATTGAATGATCCCTTTGTCCAGATGGAGAATATTGATGTTGATCACTTCAAGGAAGTATATGGATCTCAAAAAAGTTACCTTAGGAATGGGACTTTGGAGGAATATTTTAACAAGATAGGAGGTTTGATTGTGCTAGGCCATAGTACACCAGAACCTTTCAAATTGGACTATTTCAATTCAAGAGCCAAAATAATGTATAGTGCCCTATGTCATATTTTGGAGAGGATGAAGAAGCAGAAATGACTATCCACTACATGTTTATGATGGTTCAAAGCCTTCATCCATAGTTGGCTGCCATATTTTATTTTGGTATCCATTTTGTTGAGTTAATTCATGAGGGTTTAATAGTTGTAAAAGATGCCAAGGTAGTTAGGCCATTTAGATGGTATTCTATGATGATGCATATGATATTATATAAGAATGTTGATTATTTGGAGGAGGAAATGGACCTAATAAGACTTAAATATGATAAAGAAATGCTTTTCCAATTATAGAGTGCACATTTGTCATGGGACAGAAAGAATGCCAGTTTTATAACTTTTGATAGATGCTTTGCCTCTAGACTCAGAGAATTGTTGTTCTTAGACAATCCAAATATTCACAAGGGCCTATTGAATCTCTTAAGACCAAAGGAATATGCTAAAAATATTCATATAGTACACAATTGGGGTGACATCATTTTTTATCCTCTTTCAACTATTTTTAGAGTTTATGGTTTCAGGGGAGTTCCAAATTTACTCCCATATCAGGTTTCCGTTAAGATAGGGGTTGCAAAAATAATCAGGTAAATGGGTGGGCTGCAAGAGGAGGCATTAAAAAGAAAAATGAAAGGCTCCATTTTCCACACTATTACAATTGCACACCAATTAATTATCACCAAAGGGGAATGGACACATTTACATAAGTACCTTGAACCTTATCAGATGGAAACATCAGTAATAAGATGTGCTGATAATAAAGGATTGATAAGTGAGATGTTTAGAAAAAGAACAAAGTGTTTAACATTGGAGCACCAATTAAATTATCTTGAGGACATAATCAGAAATGAGTACAACTTGCAAGAACAAGAGATCAAAAAAGAGAAATGGTTGGTGTCCAAGAAAAATTTGGATTTTTTTCATCACTTTGATAAGGGATATAATCCCTTAAAAGAATTCATGCCTTGGGAAAAGAAGATAGAATCCTTAATGACCATGTTTGAAGATATCATGCAAGCATTGAATCAAAAGAAAGAAAAGGTCATGGAAGCAGAGCCAGGGAAAGCTAAAGCAATTTTGAATAAGGCTATCCCCGCTAGAGGTACTCCACCAGGCAAGTATGTCTTTCATCAGAAACAATGGTATAGTATGGTATTGCCAAGAACAGAGGTAACTTCTACTTCAAAAGAAAAGAGACCCCTTGAATCAGGTGCAAAATCATTTCCATTTCCCAAAAGGAAAAAGATAGAAGAAGGGGGACAACAAAAAGAAGATATTTACTCCCCTTCCCAATCTCCCATACATATGGATAAACAAGTTTTTGGTGAGAAATCAGTGTAGATGGGAAATACATGGCACATTTTTGTAACATCTCAGGAGATGCAAGAAGGCATGCTAGAGGCTCCCAAACATACAAAGATGGACTTACCAATGGCTGAATTTTTTGGTAAGGAATTGGATCCCATCACTAAACAAGCTAGTGATGAATTTTTATGAGATGATAAATTTGTTAAAGCTAGGGAGTTTGTTCAATTCCTATGGAGAATTAACATTAATGTATTCAAAGAAAAGTGTCAGGAAAGGCAGAAAGATCAGCCTGATAAGGATAAAGATGAAATTAAAATAGACGTAAAGCAGGAGATGACAGCCAAGTTTGATAAAGTCACTCTTGAAGAAAGTAGATAATTTGTTAGAAAAGGAGTCCTTATTCTTCCTTAATGGGATATAGCTGATGCCTTAGTTTTTTATGTCATCATAAAAGAAACAAAACCAATGCACACCAATGAAGTAAAAGCTCAACAAGCATCTATAGGTGTTCAATTCGGTGAAGACCATATAGCATTGGTAATGTGGTCATTAAAAAAAAGAAAAAAAGAAAATTGATGGAAATGATCAGGTTGAACATTCAGGCAGCTTATTAGTAAGAAGAGTTGAAGGAACTATAGGGGTGGAGGCAGCAAAATTGACATTTGAATCTACAAAGTTCAGTTTGAAGGTAGCCGAAAAGAAAGAAGAAGAGATCCAGAGCCTAAGAAACAAGTTGTGTATATTATTTAGGCCCTATAGTGATGAAAGAATAAAATCCTTGGAGAAAGATAAGAAAATTGCTATATTAGAGGGAAAGGAATCAACTCAAGTTCTTCCCCAAGGGATGATAGCACAGCTTCCACATCAGCCTTCTTCATCTAGTCCTATCATAGAACTGCCTCCTTCCCCTATGACATCTAGCCCTACTACAGAAATATCTACCTAGATTTAGAAAGAGAAAGAATGGTTACTGAAAGGACCAGATTGGAAACATTAAGAAAGAAGTGGGAGGAAGGACGCATAAAGTTAAAGAAAGCACGAGAATGGGTGCCAAAAAAGTATATAGATAAGATTAAGGCCACACTTATGCATTTTTCTGATGATTTGAATCCTCCTTCCATTTTTTTTCAATGTAAGAAAATTATGAGCATACTGGATGATTTCAATGAAGGAAAAGATAAGTGGGACCCAATTATGGACAGGAGCAAAGGAAAAATGGTATAATTGAAGTATTTTTACTCCTTATCCAAAGAGGAAAATAATGTGGACATTATACTAGCTACCACTTACAAATGTTTTAAACTATTGGTAGATTTGGACATAAAGAGGAGCATCATCCTAAAAAGGGTAGAGACATTGAAGAAGGAATACTCAAAAGAACATTATGAGATGTTCCCAAATATATTCAAGAAAAATAGTGAGATAAAGAGGGAAGCCTTATGGATGATCCAAATTAATGATGAATTAGCACCAAGGACAAACAGTATCATCACTTTGGAGAGTACACTTTTGTTTGTTCAAACGGTTGAAATTATTAACAAATCCAAGTTGTATTTTGAGTTTTGGAAAGAAGAAATTGAGAAGGAAAAGGTGAGTTGGGAAAAGTTGAACAACAAGAAGGATGAGGTCATAAATTTCCCTTGGCCAAGTGATGAGGTGTTCACCTCTTGGAAAGACAAATACAATGTAGCCAACCAAGGAGAAGATGATGTGGTGTAAAAACCAACAAGTGGCAGTTCTTCCCAACATTTTGAAAAAGACAAGTAAAGGAAAAAGATCTTAGATTAGAAGACTAAGGTAACAAAATCCAGGTGGAAACTTTTGAGAAAGTTTAAATAAGGTGCAGTGACCAGGCGATCAGAAGACAAAATACTTAGAAAATCTTGTAACAAAGTGGTTATCACTTCACTTGTTAATTTGTCTTTTTTATGAGTCACATATTTTGTCCTCATTCCAATTGATTGGTAGCTTGTTGCAATCCTATTCTATAAAAGTATTCCCCAGGTCATTGGAAGGGGCTAGAAAATTGGGGATTGTAAACATATTGTAAATTTTTCAGTCAGTGAATATAGAAGAAATTGTACTAGATTAGTTTCAAGATTAGAAATAAAGTTCAAGGTTTTATAGCATTTTATTCAGGTGGCTATCTTTGATTACATCTTTTAAACAGAAGTGTGATTCTTTATACTTAATACAAAGATCATGGTTCCAATCTCTCTTGTGGTGTTCATCTGATGAGTTATGAATTTTCCAATTCATTAGCATAGTTCTTATCTGTGTGGATGTAGTTGTTTTAGAGTTTTGATCAAGGATCAAATTAAATGATGCTCTAACTGATACATAGATTCATCTGGGTATGCAGTAGGATTTCATAAGTAGTATGGTTTTTAGATAATTGTGTTCATGGCCTGGAAAGTTTGATAATAATTAACTTCTTCATATTGTATTTGTTTTGAGAGTATAACCCAATGGATAAGGCATTGATCAGAAACTAGTAGTTCTCATGTTGATGCATTTCTAGAATATATATTGGCTATGTTTCTGCAAAGACAAACATAAACTCCAATACATCTTATATTTTTACAAGTTTTGTTATGTTCTATTCATCTCATGCTCCATTTCATGGTTGATGTTCAATGGATAATTAGCCATTTATCTATTATCTCTTAGTTATGTTGAGTTTGTATGAGATTCCTACTTGATTGACATCTTATGGAATATTTGAAGGTGTTAAAGGGTGTACCACCCTTGGTTTAGCAGAACCTAAAGCATAGAAGTATGGTAGCCATGCTTGTCAATTGGTCCTTTTCATTATATTGATAGATAGTTGGAGTTGGCTTCTCTTTAAGATCCTATCATAAAGTGAAAAGGTTGTTGTCTAATTGTTATAGCATAAAAAAGGAACCAACACAAGGTCAAGTTGTAAACCATGGATCTTTGAGTTTTTCAAGAAAAGAGTGAAACCTAATTAGTTTTAAATATTGTATATATAGATGTAATAATCAATCAAGAATGAGTGTATTGTAGCTGCCAAGGACATCAATGGATTAGATAGAGAATTTCATGCACAAGGACAGATAAATGAGAATTCAATTTATGAAGAACTACATTCAAGGCTACCGAGAAGAACATGGGTATAATCCATCACAATAAGGTGATATATATTTCATGTACTTAATGGATCTATAATCAAAAATTTGAGATTGCAGCAATCAGTTCATATATTTGTTTACTCTCTAACAATTTTACCAAGAAGTAAAATCCTTTCACAATGTGGACTTAACAATCTTTTGTAAATCTCTTAACCGAGTGCACACATACATTGTGTTGCTAACAATCTCTTAACCTAGTAAACTTAAAAAGTCTGACATGTTACTCCTAACATGGTAAGATCATCAGAAGTGATCACAACTTTTAGCCCTAACAAGCACCTTTCATTATCCAGATAGTGAAGCTTTGTGGGTTTCATCACCACTGCAGTTTTTACCTTCTAACAAGGGTTTCTACGTTATCAAATACTTGTGTCATGTGTAAATGAGTTTCAAGAATGTTTCAATGTTTGTCTACATGCATTTACATTTATTCTATGATATTGCATGTATGAAGTTGAAAATCTACAATGGTCAGTTATGCAAGTAATGAGTACTAAGGTTTAAATTGAAAAAAATTTAAGGGTACTGATTCACCCCTCCCCTCTCAGTACACACCGTTCCATTATTCCAACAAATGGTATCAGAGCTAGATCTCTTATTTGAAAAATTTTAATCACTTCAAAGAAAAGACCTTATAATGGAAATTTATAAGCTTAATAAAAATATTGAGAATCAGAAGTTGCAAATACATATTTTCTTTGAGAAATACAAAGAGGAAAGAAAAAAATGAAAGAGTTATTGGCTGAAAGAAAAGTCATGAAATCTCGCTACAATGAAACTAACTATCATGAAGAAGAGATACCTGACTTATTTGATTCATTTGGATCTGGATCTGGTAAAACATCTAACACATCTGAAGGAACCATTGCAGATCTAAATGAAATCAATCAACATCTGAATGAACAAGTGAAAGTATTACAGATATGTCAAGAGACACAAATGGTAAGAATGATTAATGTTATGAATAATGCAATACAAGTTGAACAAGAAAGAACTTTAGCTATTGATGATAGGAGAAAGATTATTGAAAAGTTGCAAGAGAAAGAATCTGAGATACAGAGACTTACTGAACATCACCTTGAGATCACCAATCAAATAGTTCTTATGAGTCATGAGGCCAACTGAGTGAACATGGAACTTGTTAGAAAATTGGAAGTTATTGGTGAACTAAAATAAGAAAATGAGAAACTGAAGTATGAAGTTAAGATTCAACAAGAGCATAATAATATGATCAAGAAAGCTGAAGATAATACAAAAAGAATTGACAAATTACTGAATGGACAAAGAAGACTCAACAACAATACTAGTTTAGGGTATACCAAGCATGGAGAATCATCAAAATGAGATGATCAAAGGAATGTCTACACAAGTCCAAGACCAAAGAAGCGTTCATGTAATCATTGTGGAAAATCAAGCCACACATCAAATGTTTGCAAGAGAAAAGCAAAAGGTATTCCTAAAACTACTTCTACATTCATAGGTAATTGTTATAACTGTAACAAGCATGGACACAAAGCACATGAATGTAGATCTAAGATGAAAAAACCAAAGAGGAAATCTTACATGGAAAAATATTATTCTAATTGCAACATGCATGGCCACACATTTCATGAATGCAGGAAAAGGATAAAGCAAGTCTGGAAACCTAAAGAACAAGAAAATGCATATCAACTGAGAAGAATCGATAATACATATGTATGGGATTACAAAACTTGGGTAAATTGTACAACATGTGGTAGATATGGACATATAAATTCTAACTATATAAGGAAACAGATAAGAAGATCTAGAAACTAGACTAAACCTGGAATGACATGCTTACACTGTCATAAGGTCGGTCACTTAAGAAAGGATTGCAGAGACTGAGTGACAGATTCAAGCACTTTTGCAAATTGAAATACTATTGAAGACATCATAAGAATGAGAAATCAAATGTGGAGGAGAGCTTCAAATAATGATAATGTTTGACCAAGCACTACATTTGGTGACACCTCATCTAATGGATCAGGTGATTCCACCACCCCCCTACCCTAAGCAATACAAGTAAGTATGGAACTACACTCTACAAAGTTGTATTTTACATCAGTTCCTATATTCATTGAGAATATGCCAAATTAGAATGAATGAATATGCACTATGGTATTGCATTTTATGTTTTTTGAATCTAGTCTGGTTGGTCAATATGAACCGAGCATAAACTACACGTCGATGTACATGTGAAAAACAATCGAGTTGACATTATATACCAAGCATCGTCAGTAAACATGTGGAAGACAACCAAGTTGACACTTTGTACCGAGTATTATAAACTCATCAAGATGAATCCTTTGGTGTGTTAATCGAGCATCTACATTTTTTCAACCGAGTGGTAGGTGAAGCATTTAATGCATCACTTAGGTTATATTTTCTATAAAAAGGGCAACGTGAACTGATTCATTCACCCAGCATTAAAGAGAAAATTTTAGAGCAAAGAAGAAGAGATTCAGAGCGACCACATTGCAAAGTGATTCATAGCATGTTCAAAGCTACTTAGATTTCAAGCATTCATAGCAAACATTCTGTGAGTATCTAGACTTATTGAGCTAACAGGTTATTTGCAAAGAAGCCCTAAATTTAACAAATAATGGCAACTACTTCACAAACCTCAAAAATAAATATGGAAAAGGACAAGAATGTCATTCTGATAAAGAAATCGACCGGTGAGAAACCTAACTATAATTTTTTCCCTGAAGTTGCTCCTCAACTAGAGGACAAAGCAGCATTTTCAAGTATCCTACCTAGGGTTTTTCTATTTGAAGACATTTGTGCATACATTCACTAAAAAATTGTAGAGATTGGAGATCTTGAGCTTGAAGAAGCTTATCAGAAGCTATGCAAGGATGGAAACCTAAAGGAAAAATACAAGCAAATTGTAGTGAAAGGGTTAACCAATGCCCTATTGTTCCCAAATGGAATGGATACGCATTGTGCTCAGTCGAGTGCATGATGGAAAGATGTGGTTAGATGAACACAAGCCAATCACAAAGGATGTGATTCACGTAGTAACTAGTTACCCGATAACTGAGAAGGAAAAATCCCTAAGACACCCTGGATGCCCCAAGATTAAAAAGCTAACTGGAGCCGAATGGGACGGTAGAGGTCTGAAAGTCAATTCAATCACCGACCCTAAAATGAAATTTGGTGCATATGTGATTGGATAAAAGATCTTTCAAGCGAGAAGAATGAACAGTCTTGCTTATGGAGCCATCGACACTCCATACAAGATAGTAAAGAAAGGTGTGCAACTAGACCTAGCCGAGCTACTACTGAAACAACTGGAAGAAAAAATGATAACAATTAGATCAGCCTGATCTAATACATGTAAGTTTGGTTCACTACTGATGTGCACATTATTTTACTTCCAGAATTTCTTTCCTTCCATCAGTAATGTCACTTGGGACACCAACTGACCTATCACAACACAGATTAGTGATTACATTAAATCACTAGGAGATAATTTCATTCCACTATTGGATGCATATTTTACTACATTCAAGAATAGGATGCAGAAGAGGATCTGAGAATCCCTGCTCCGTTGGTTGAAAAATACAAGGATGAGATATGCTTTGTAGTTGACACTAACACTACACTCATCAAACCTGCTATCCCAAGAACAACATGGTTACCACTACTGGACTATGAAATTGACATAGATCTAGCTACAAGAGCTATTGAAGCCCTACTGAATGAGCCAGTTGAAAAATATTTAAGAAAATTTGGTACCTATGAGGAAGCTAAGTCTAGAATCAAGACTGGTACCTATGAGGAAGCCAAAAAGACACTCTTAAACCTTGAAAAATAAAAAATGTCCCCCAAACAGGAAGGATATCCCCTTGACTAGAAATACAGGAAAAAAAAATAACCTCAACAAGCAAGGGAGCCACCACAAACTCCTTTAAAAGATAATTAAAACCCCTTCTCATAAAAAATCTATACTAAAAATAAACTCAAAACTAACAAAAGCTTCCAAAATTAGGCCCCAACTAAACGAAGGCTAGGAATTAGAGCCAAATGAGAAACACCTTAGCCATAGTGATCCATAACACCAATAGAGAAACAACAAAAAGAGTCAATGGACATAGCACAAGAGTCCATCAACTCTATAAAGGTTCCTTTAGAGGACGAAATTGAACTAGTGGTCACCCAAAAAATCAAGAAGTTGCTAATATACGGATGCCCAATATAGTCGAATACAAGAAGCCATTGCAACCACCACTAATACCACCACATCAACATCATCTAGATATCCCTCATCTTTAAAAATCCCCACTTGAACACCATTATTTTTCAAAGTATAGACACCATCCTCCTCTTAGGAGACTCAAAGATCATAAAAACACCTCCTCCTTATGCACCCACGAGATCCAAGAACCAAGGATCCTCTAGCCACTCAAGTGAATGGAAGCACAAAATAATAGGATTTAAAACCTCACCTCTTTCCATATCCTTTAATTATGCAACATCCACCACCTCCATATCTGAAAACTTCATTATCTCTGCAACAACCACCCCTCGAAGAACCCAACCATCATCGTTCAGTACTTTCTTATTGACAAGGATGGACACTTACTTCCCACAAACAGAAAAAGGCCCACACTACTCTAAAACCTCCAAGCCAAAAAACAAGAGAGAGTTAGAAGCTAACGATGATGGATGGAAATCAACTCCCCAAAAATCCACATACAATGAACCCCTGATGTTCCATGTGAAAGATAAGGAAATGGGGCTAAAACACAGAGGGATAAGTGGGCAATGGAGGAATTACAAACCCCTAATGCTCTATAGAAAAAATTGGTTATAAATGCTAGATCTTAGAGGGCTCACTAAGAGAAGACTTAAAAATGTGTAGGGTGAACATTACCTCAAGGTTAACTTCAACATCTTTATCTAGAGATGGTTGCAACTTCCAAAGACGATCAAGTTTCAAATTTATTAATGAGCCGAGTGACATGTCCACTATTTCTTAATCATAGTAAATTGAATTATTTCATTTTAATAAGTTTGTCTCTTGAATGAATTTCCTTACATTAATGATGAAACCTAGACATTGATATGCATAATTAAAATTTAATATTGTCTTAGATGATAGCTATATTTAATAAAATATTTCATTGAAAAATATTTTCATATTTATAAAATAACTTCTAAAATTTGAAACAATCTTTTCTCATGTTGGATCTACAGATTCTTATACTAATTGTCATGCTAGATTAACGATATACACAGATGCTCTTTATTTCTACTACTCTAACAACAATTGTGCAAGAATCATTAACTACTCTTCTGAACAATAACTACTATATGTAACAATTAAAGACAAGAACATAATCCAACCTATCTCTTATTGACATAAATCACTATGTTATACCAAATAGTTGTCACTATCAAACCTTTGTTTTTTTTGTTTAAAAAATTTATATTTCAAAATTCTATTTAATTTTATTGTACCAAGACTCTTGCATATTAAATTATTGAATAGTAAAAGACACTACAACGTAAAGAAGAAACATCCACAAACATACAAAAGTGACGTAATTTATATATTCATTCCCTATTTTTATTTTCTAAACAAACAAGACCTATCGACATAAACATGCAATCACAATCTCTAGATGACTATAGGTCAATGTTGGTAGTCTTTTTCACAACTGTACACAATGTTATGGTGCATCGTAGGTAGTCAGCCTCGAGGAGGGAAGAGCAATGATAGGAAACTTCCTTGGTAGGGTCAATCCAAATACTTCATCCCTATCCAAATCACCCTCCACACTCCAATCAAAGCAATGTATGAGCTGAGCCACGAACAGGTAAACAGAAGAGAGCCCCATGGACATCCCCGGGCATCCCCTCCTCCCTGTTCCGAAAGACAACAATTCAAAGTGTTGGCCTTTCAAATCTATGCTCGAGTCAACAAATCTCTCGGGCTTGAATTCTGAAGCATCTTCCCAAACACTTTCATCCCTTCCAATTGCCCAAATGTTCACAAACAGCCTTGTTTTTGGTGGAATGTAATATCCTCCAATATTACAATCCTGGGTGGACTCGTGTGGCACCAGCAAGGGCCCTGCTGGATGCAATCGAAGTGTTTCCTTCACCACACATCGCAAGTAGTCAAAGTTTACCAGATCACTCTCTCTTACTATGCGATCTCTCCCAACCTCTGATTCAATCTCTTGTTGTGCCCTGGCCATTGCTTTAGGGTTTCTCAGCAGCTCAGTCATTGCCCATTCTACAGTTGCGGAAGATGTCTCTACTCCAGCCATTAACATATCCTGCGAAAGAATTGAATTCGTTAGTTAGTGAGCTCTTACCAGAAATTTGACAATTGGGCAATGAAGCATTGGCGGAAATATATAATTTCACAATTTTACAAGACATAAGTGCAAATCCCAACAATAGTAGTTTCTGGTACCATGGTAAGGTCCATGACAACTATTTAACCTAAACTGACCGAGATGATTGCTTTGATCTGAACCCTAGAGACTTGTAACTCGGGACTTTCGCTCTCCGCCATGTCCAACATCGTGTCCACAATGTCTGGTTCTTCCGATTTGTTTGCCTTTCTCCGCTCAACATGCTCATCGATGAGATTCTCAGCAAACTCATCGAATACTTTATGAACGGCCTGCATGCGGCGGCAGTAGCCTTGCCAATCGAGAAAGGCGAGAGAGGGAATGAAGTCTCCAAGAACAACTACCCCCGCGAGATGCATAATCTCAGCCACCATATGTGAAAACTCCTGCCCTCCACTCAACTGATGGTTGGCGTAACTTCTCCCTGCAAACATTTTGCACACTATGTTGAGTAAAACGGAGAAGATGTGCTTCCTCAGGTTGACGAAGCGCACTCCATGCTCGCTATCCTCCCACAGAGATCTCACCATGGCAGACGCCTCTTCCTCTCTTACCCACCTGAAAGACTCCGTTCTCTTGGCTGTCAGCAATTCGATTGTGCAGAGCTTTCTCATCTGCCGCCAGTACTCTCCATAGGGGGCTAGCGCCACGTTTCTGTGCTCGTATGCCATGTACTTTCCCGCCGATGAGGGTGGCCTGTTGGCGAAGACCAAATCGTGGGTTTTAAGAAACTCTTTGGCCATGGCAGGAGAAGAGACCACGACCGTGGGCACTGAGCCCAGGCGTAGGAACATGATGGGTCCGTACTTTTTTGCCAGGTCAGCGAGGGACTGATGAGGAAGGCTTCCCAAGAGATGGAGATTGCCTACCATCGGCCATGGCCGTGGCCCTGGTGGCAATCCCAACTCTCCCTTGCCGCTCTTGCTCTTATTTTTTGTCACAAAACTGTATATAATCCAGAAGAAGATGATTGAAAAACCCAACTGCACTACAGGGGAACTAAGCCAGGCCATATTTGGTAGCCGGCCTTCAAATATTTCTTAAGAATTAATCAGTATTTAAAGCAAATTATTGAGTAAAAGTCAGGCACGTTCTTAGACTAAACGTTGCAGAGAAGATTGACTTTTGTGTCGTAGTTGTCCTGGGTTGTTCTTTAGCATTTATTAGAGAGAATCAGATTATTATTTTTTTATTGGCCTAGATTGTTCTTTAGTATTTAGTAGAAATATTGTTGAATTTTATATTTAAGTTCGTTATTTAAGATGTTTAAATAATTTTATATTTAATCGTTTATATCAATGTTTAAATAATTGAATTGGTTGACTTTGATCTGATTTTTAATTAATATTTGTCTTAAAATATTTTTTTATAAATTATTTTTATAATATCTTTTGATTTAATGATTGTCATGTTATATTATTTTTCTTTTGTTGTTAGATTAGCTTGTTCCTTATCTATAAGTGCATAAGATATTGTATTTTTAATAAATTAGTCAATATTAGTGTCCTACTTTGAACTCATTATTACTTTATGAATACATAATCAATGAGGTCATTCTTAAAAAAAATTCTATTAAAAGGAATCAAACTATCTTATATTTGAATAGTTTGGCTTGCCATTTTCTTTTATGAATATATTCTTCTTATAAATGATTTCGGATTCTCATTAAAGAAATCCTTGTTTCTTTAAAATAGTTTGACTTTTTTAATGAGGATTTGAAATCATTTATATGGATGTTTAAATAATTGAATTAAAAAATTTACTTTTTCAAATTAGTTGATTTGGGAATGATTAATTGAATAAATAATTTTACATTTTCAAATTTGCTAATTTCTGTCTGATTTTAAATTATTATTTGTGTTAAATATTTTTTAATAAGTTATTTTTATAATATCTTTTGAATTAATGATTGGCAAGTTATATATATATATATTTTTGTGATTAGATTAGCTTATTCTTTATATATGTATAAGTGCATAAGATATTGTATTTTTATATATAAATTGGTCAATATTAGTGTCCCACTTTGATCTCATCATTATTACTTTATGAATACATAATCAATGAAGTCATTCTTAAGAAAATCTAGTAGAAGGAATCTAACTATTGTATATTTGAATAGTTTGGCTTACCATTTTCTTTTAGGAATATATCCTTCTTAACATTTTATTAATTTGTAGAATTTCATATTTATGCTTCTTTTTCTAAATTAGTTGATTCTTTTGACATAGGATTTTACGTCATCTATTTTCTATGATCAATAATATTTTTCTTTATATATGAAATTCTATAATTAAGTTTTTTTTTTTAAATAGTTTTATTTTTATTGATGACAACTTAAAATCATTTATAAAGATGTTTAAACAATTGAATATATAGGTTTATTTTTACAAATTAAATGATTTTAGACTAATTTTTAATTATTATTTATTTTTAAAATTATTTTATATTAAGCTATTTTTTATTATATATTTTTTGTTAATGATGGACAAGTAACATTACTTTAATTTTTTGTTTACTTTTGTGATTAGATAAGATTGTCCCTTATGTGTCTATAAGTGCATAATATATTGTATTTTATATATAAATTGGTCAATATTATTGTCCCACCTTGATCTCATTATTACTTTAGATATTGTTTCTCCTTAAATGTATTCTTTACTATTTGGCAACATTCATGAATACATAATCAATGAAGTCATTGTGGGAAAAAAAAAATCTATTACAAAGAATTAAGCTATCCTATATTTGAATATTTTGAATGACAATTTTCTTTCGTGAATATACCATACTCAAAATTTTATTAATTTAAAGAAAAGAATGTAGGATACAAAAACATTCCAATTATTGGGTTAGGTTTTATTGGTTTTTATAAGTAAGATGTTGAATTTCATACTTAAGTTTGCTCTCTCAAATTGTTGTTGTTGTTGGTGTTGTTGTTGTTGTTGTTGTTGTTGTTGTTGTTGTTGTTGTTGTTGTTGTTGTTGTTGTGACTATGACTATGACCATGACCGTGACTATGACTATGACTATGACTATTTATTATTATTATTATTATTTTACATAGGATTTTATATCATCTATAAAATGACTTAGCAATCCAAGATTATTTTTTTTTGAAAAATAATTTTAGACTAATGTTTAGTCATTTTAAACTTATTCATTGTGATTAAAAGATTTTTTTTTTTTTTTGATTAGATAATAATTTTCTTTATGTACCTAATAATGCATAAGATATTGTATTTTACATATAAATCAATCAATCTATTTATTCCACCTTGATCTTATTATTATTCATCTCTAAAATCTAATGCTCGTTATTAAATATATTGCTTATTATTTGGTCGATATGTCCAAATTGTTAGTGCTTGCATGTCCTTGTTGAACACCTAATAAATGTATAGTTCATTTCTCATTATTTCTTACTAATTATCATTAAAACATAATATCTATGTATTTAATTGCTTTCATCAATTTAACCAATTATCGTTTAAAATTAAAAAATTTGAACAAAATTCAAATTATATATATATATTTATTTATTTTAAATAATTAAAAAAAAATTCTTATTTGTAAGATGCAACCTAAGTTTCCAAAATTACATCGATATCTCGAAATTACATCCAAACAGGGCATTCCACTGCCCCTGGTTTGTTTGCATACGAGTTGTATATCCCCATACGAGTCATTTACATAATTACTTACATTCATACTACTCAATAGTCCACAAACTACTCAGAGAGCTTAACCCCCATATTCTTAATTACAAATTGCCAAGATCTTTTCCGCTACACTGATATGGACTGTATAAGAAAGCGTCCATACACATAAAAAGCTAATAATATCCATAGAAACATAACAACATAGACTTTCCCTATATAGACTTCTTACCAAGGCTTAAATTACCCCGCGCACACCAGAACACCAAAAAGGAGGCTCCATGCATCTTATTCTTCATAGAATACCTCAGAAGAGATAATTTCTAGAAAAATCCGCCAACTACTTAAAATTTGGCTCGACGTCAATATACTTCGATTTTCTCAGGAAACCTCAGCCCACAACATCCCAGTGACAATGTCTCTCGAAGGCCTCTTGGCTTACGTTCATAATGAAAGGCTAACGGGAGACATTAGCGTCCGTTGTAGAGGTTTTTCCAGTTCACTCATCGAGGGAACACTAACCCCTATCTCTACAAACACAATGACATCAATGTTGTCTACCTAGAATTCTTTCTTAAAACCTCCCTTAACAGTAACAATATTTCCACTTTCTCTCCCCCCAAATTTAACAAAGAAGCTAGAAATCTAGTAGTTATAATGGTTTGTGAAAACCAAGAAATCTCTACCCAACACCATTCTAATGGCTTCCATAGTGAAAAATCATACCTCTTTGCATTCTACGAGAAATCTCTTAACAGACATAAATCCCAAGAAGGCCATCTTCCTTTTATTGTCTTATCAAGTGAATTGGGCTCTCCATCTTCCTCTTCTCAATTTGTACTTTTAATCCTAACTATTTTGGAATGAATTCGTTCATTTATAAGTGTTGTTAAAAAGAAATCATGCCACTGAAATTGTCATCATGAGTAATAATGTTCCTATCATTATTATGTTGTCCTTTAAGATTTTGGAATGTGCCTCAATATCTTGAAAGACATACGAAATCTAATTAGGATTATAACAATATATAGATGTTTGCAACACATCCAAGTCGGTCAAGAAAGGAGCACAATCTCCAAGGTGGGAAACATAATGTGAAAAATAGGTTAGGACCTAAATCATGAAGATCTCCCCAGAAAATGATGAAATGATGCATGAACCAAGATGGAGGTCACCCAAGAGTCCAGGAACATTTTTTGATAAGCCAAAGGGTGCCCAAACCGAGAAGAAGCATCGTCAGATTGGAAACTTCAACAAGCTGAGAACATGAAGATCAAATAGGTCAGGAACAAAAATATGAATATCTCCACCGAGAAGAAATGGATCAAGATGTGAACCCAAGGGAAGATCGACATGATACCAAGAATGTACCACGAGGTCCACGATAGAAATGTGCCAACACGGAAGGATGATGACATGTTACTGATTGAATGTTTGATAAATGTTAAGCTGAAGATAATACAAGACATTAAATCAGTTAATGGTTTGTACTGTCATTGATGTCAACTTGATATCATATGTACGGTCATGTACATAATGCTAAAGAGTTCAAAGAATCAATGGAACAAAGGTTATGCTTTCAGCAATGCATAAATGTCAAGCATTCACCAAGTGACAGACAACACCGACAAAGTGCACATCATCAATGAAGACAAAGAAGAAAAGTCATAGTGATACCCGACGAGCTGAAAATAGAGTTGCCTAACGAGTGAAATCCAATGATGCCCGACGGACGGAGATCCCAAAGCTAACTAGAGTCACACCGACGGAACTGGCAGTTGTCACCGACAACTAATTGCAGAGTTGACCGACGGAATAGAGAGTTCAGAAAATGACAAAATATCTAGCTGGCAAGAGCTAAAGATAGACTTAACTGGTTGTTTTCTTTATTTTATTCGACCATAGTTAAGTAATTGATTTAAAGAAGATTTGTACAGTTGGCAAGAAGATAACTGCGAGATAAATCAGGAGTTATGCTTTAAATCAAATTGGCTGAATTGTTTTTTACGCCAAGAATCAAGAATCAAGAAACAGTGAATATCATGTCTATATAAGAGACAATATTAATTCATTTCCATATGCATGGGAAGGGGAGTGAATAGAAAGAGGATGTTGAAGAGAAAATGATGAAGAATATCTTCATACAGTCTTGATCAATCAAGCTGAAGGAGAGCTAAAGAATTCTACAAACACCGACGAATAGTGAAGCACAGCATCACAGAGAAGAAAGTGTGGAGCACAAAGAATTGAATTGGTACATTGATCAGAGAGGTAATGTACTTAAATAGATTTGAAAATTTGCAATTCAAAGTTGCATTAGAAACAGGTCATAGTGTTTCAATTTAACCATTGAAGCATCAAGTCTCTTAATCGAGCAGGACTTAACAATCTTCTATATATTGAGGTACATCCCAAGGAGTGCCAAAAAGGTTGATTCATTAAAGTAGCATTGGACTTGCCTGATACCTATTGACAGTCTAAGAAGGAGGCTGACTCAAGGATGGTAGCAATAGATGCCCAATACTAAGTGAAAACCTCTATGTATAAAATCCTCTAATAGTAACCTTTAACAAGGTTGGCTCCTAACAGGGCTCACTTTAAAAGAGTGAAAATTTGGGGTACCGGTCCCAGTATTTTTTCCCTTAACAGGGTTTCCACATTAAAATCCATGTGTTATTTGTGTATAGTTTATTACTTTACTGTTTTACATTTCACATATGCATTTTTGGGTTGATCGATATACTCTTCTTATTTACTGAGTTTTGATAAATAGTTTTACTACTTATCGGTAATCAAGGAGAATAAGGACAGACAAGGAAAACTGACAGACAGTTAATCATTATAAGTATTTCATGACATGCATCTTGTAGGGAATTAATAATCTGAGGTTTATTTGATTTGTGGTAAATAGTTGAAGGATAATTTTTGAGGCCACTGATTCACCCCCCACCCGCCCCCCTCNCCCCCCGCCCTCCCCTCTCAGTTATTACTAACAAAGGATGCCAAAAGAAACAAATGAACTTAATTGAACAAGAATAACTAAAAGAAAATATTTTTTTGGTTGATGCAAGATTTCCAAGAACCCAAGGATGCTCCTGCATCAATAGAACAATGGAAGATAGGTATTTATTTAGATCTAATGTAGAGTGGAAGATAATTATGTATTCAAAATAGTGCTAGAGTGTAGTGGAAGGAAAGTATGAATTCAAGATAGTGGAAGACAGTTATGTAGTATATGATCATGTGAAGATAATGTTTAATAGTGCTTCACTATTATACTCTTACATCTAGAAGTTTGTGTGGTTCAGATGTTTGTGGTTTGATGAACAATGATATATATTTTTACTGTTATAGTTAATAGTGCTTCATTTGTGCTTTCTACAAGGTTTTCATTGATGAAAATAGGTTGATGATGTGTTTCTACTTATGTTGAAGGACTCGGGTATTGGTCTTGGTCATGGTATTCTTTGGTGATTTAGAAATTGTTCCTAGTGATTCAAAAACTATCATCCAATATTGAATTTATATTCAGTTGGTGTCCTCATCTCGAAATATGGTGTGACGACTTCTAACATGGACTATTGACATGATCTACTAGTGTTTGTGATGTAATGTGGGGATTTCACCATAATGTTTGGAGGTCCAGATTTAGTTTATAAGTTAAGTGGTTCTTTGGACACTGTGTCTACATCTTGGAGTTGGACATGTTGTTTACATTATTATATATTTAGCATTGTGCTATGTCTAGCATATTCTACTTATATTGAAGGACTCATGTTTTGGCCTTGGTCGTGGTATTCTTTGGTGACATAGAAATTATTCTTGGTGATTCAAAAACTATCATCCAATATTGCATTTCTATTTAGTTATTGTCCTCATCTGGATATGTGGTGTGACAACTTCTAACATGGACTATTGAAATCTGCTAGTGTTTCTAATGTGATGTGAGGATCTCACTATAGTGTCTCAAGGTCCATATTTAGTTTGCAAGTTAAGTATTTCTTTGGAAAACGTGTCTACATCTTTATGTTGGACATCTCTCTCTCTCTCTCTCTCTCTCTCTCTCTCTCTCTCTCTCTCTCTCTCTCTCTAAGTGGATCATGCTTCTCAATTTATGTCTAGTTTATGTATTTAATGATTATCTCTTATCTAAATAGGTTCATGCTATATGTAACCTATGGATTTAATGATTATCTCCTATCTAATTGGGTTCATTATATATGTTTTGGTTGTGATTCTTCTAGCATAGGACTCTATTGCATTTTTTTATTGCATATGTTGACTTGTAACTTAATTTGTAATATCCTTTTGCCTTAGCAGACCTTTTTGTAATCAACAATTGTCTATCATATATAGGTACAGTTTATGCTTTAGCAAAAGGTAAGGGTGTGAAGCAATCAAATAGTAGGAGAACCAGTGTTTAGATCTATAGTCAGCAAAGTAGAGTTTATTAAGAGTGGTTGAGAGGAAAAGGGACTAACTATGTGCTACTAAGGTTGATAGTGTAGTGCAGATCAACTGCATTATTAGGAGAATCTCTCTTTATCCTTGTAAAGAGTTGTATGTACCTTATCCCTACGAAAGTGAGTCTTGGGTGAACAATTTTGCTGTTTTATCTTGCTACTTTGGCAGTGAGCCTTAGTCTATAATTCTAGAGTAGTGAGCTCATATTTGTATTCATTGTTGTATTGGTAGTGAGCCTCTGGTTACAGTTCTAGAGTAGTGAGCTCCTACCATATTTTGTAATCAGACTATGTACATTAATGAATTATTCATTATGGGCAAGTGCTCATAGTGGTATTTCCCTATTTGGGTTTTCCACACATAAAATATGAGTGTTCGTGTGTTGTTGGTTCCATTTATTACTTTCTTATGCTTTCATGTGATGACTATTGATGTTAGTTAGTGGATTTTGGTTTATTTTGGTTCACTCCAACCCCTATCGACATCCAGAGTGCGTTGAAAAAACACCAAACTAACTCCATGAATCGATCTCATGACTATAGAACCTGTAACCATTTGTACAACATGATAGAACATAAAAGGGTTCGCACTCCCCATGCATGATGAGACACATTTCCTTTAAAATTTCATATCTCATCTAAGTGTGTCAAATGTTTCCTCTCGTGCTACACATGAGATGCCTTTCCATTGAAATTCCACACATCCTCTGAGTGTGTCTAACACCTCCTCAAGTGTTGTGGAAACAATCCCTCCTCTACTACATAAATCACCAACCACACATGTGCACATGAGAAAACCTTTCCTTCTAAAGTCCACATCTCCTTTGAGTGTGAGAAATTCCTCCTCAAGTGCTCAAAAAATCACCAACCAAATGTGAATACACCAAGTGCACCCACAAAAATATTTGCGCGCTTTCTCCTTGAAGAGACAAACATGATGCCAAACCCCCTCTTTTCTTCAGGGACACAAATGTTGTTTCCCTTGTAATGAATCATCCCTAAACAAGAAGCTAGCTCAATATAATGGACATCTTTCAAACTACATTGCCTCTAACCTATAATATGATCTTGGTTTACATTCTATGCACCAAGTTCTATTGTGAATATATATATATATATATATATATATATATATATGGGGAGAGAGAGAGAGAGAGAGAGAGAGAGAGAGAGTCTTTGACAACTTTTAGAGCATAGATATGCGAAGACGCAACCATCTTTACTAGGAGAAAATAATCTACATCCACTACAATGCACTTTCTATTTCTCTGATATTCAATATTTGTCCTTTGAAAAGTAGAACTCTAGAAGTAATTCGAAATCCCATATTTTTCAATGTATTCTTTTCTCAAATTAGTCCAATTTCCCACAGAACTAAATGATATCAAAAAAAAGAAAATAATATATTTTAGTTACTGCCTTTCTTATTTTAAACACACTCACTACAAATTTTTTTTTTGGGCCTCCTTACATGACCAACTCATTAGAAAAACCCCTTATTTAAGAACAAACAATGTATTAAGAATGCAGTGCAACATACCTTTCGTAGAAGTATAAGGGTGTTGATAAAAGGCTTTTCCTATGCTATGCAATTAGAAAATGATAACAACTTTGAACTAACAAAAACATAGCGTGCGCTCCTTCGGTGGCATAAACTTTAACAGGTCTATGTGCCTAACACGTGTCCCTTAGCAGAAACAATGCTTTAGATTCCTCATGCGCCGAATGAATTCATAAAGTATTTTGTGAAATAGTTTCAAGTGCGATTAAAACTCTGGAACACAATTGCAATCTCGTGTAGCAAACGAATTAGTCGCCTCCCCATTTCATCTACCCATTTAAACACCCTTTAGATCATCAATGACCAAAAACGACATTGACTACATTTGCCTTTTGGTCTCATTGCTTAACCAAAGTCTTAAAATATGGAGCGCACACACATCTATTCAGATTATGAAATATACGAAAGATTAATTAAAGTAGATTAAATTGCAATCAAATCCGCCTATTATTGTTGAGAAACAATTGACAAAGCAGGTAGTTTATAGTTTACAGAACGCATTTACTCTAATTTGTTATAGTAGATGCACAAGTCTGCTAAGCCTCTACACAGCCTTCAATGTATCCTTTTATCAAAGGGCTTTAATATTGAATTGGCTCTGCAAAACTTAAAAATTGCAAGAGGAACAGGTGTGTCTTGTAAACTCCATGCATCTCAGTCTTGGCTTACAGCTCACAGACTAGGGCCCGTTTGGGTACTGGTATACCATATTTTGGATATGGTTAATTCAGGAAGATGCTTATCCTCAAAATGAAATCTAGAATATGGGTCGACCTGTTTGGTTCATCGGGAAAATGAATGAGAAGATGCATAAGGAATTTTAATTTTTAATTTTTTAATTTCTTTGAATATGGTGTGTATATATGTGTATATATACACACATGCACACATGTGTATATATACATACATACATCTATATATACATGTGTATATATAGATGTGTGTATATATACACACATGTGTATATGTGTATATACACACACATACACACATATACACACATTTGTGTACATATACACACATACGTGTGTGTGTATACACACGTGTGTATAGACACATACATGTGTATATACACACACACATGTGTATATATACACACACATGTGTGTATATACACATACATGTGTATATATACACACACATGTGTGTATACACACATACACACATGTGTATACACATATACACACATTTATGTATATATACACATATATACACATGTGTGTATATATACACACATATGTGTATATACACATACAAGTGTGTATCCATGTACACACATATGTGTATATATATACACACATACACACATGTATGAGTATACACATATACACACATGTGTGTATATATACACATGTGTGTATACACACATGTGTATATATACATAAGTGTATATACACACATGTATATATATACATCCTTATAGCAATATAATATACATCTTTATAGTCGCGGATCCCATGAAATATTAAATTTGCTTTTGTAAAAATTGGAATTGGAATTTAAATTCTAATTCCACCTATTTAGGTGGAAAATGATATTCCCATTTTGGCCCCAAAATGAGAATTTCGTAATTCCAATTCCATTTTTATTCATGGACCCTAACATGGAATTTGGCATTATCTGGAATTAGATAATGCCAATTCCAGTCATATTCCATGAAACAAACGGTAGGATTTATATTAGCTCTCGTCCCAAATGGAAGCATAAATAAGAACTAAATAATTTAATTGATTCAGATTCATATGATCTTATATTGTTTGCAAATGGCTTTATAAAGCCTTATTTAAAAAAAAAAATTAACTAACCTATGGCAATAACCTCCCAACTAACCTAACATTTATTATATCTAATAACCTAAAACTAACAATTAATGTAATAAAAACTCCAATAAATACAAGCGATGTAACCTAGCATAATATATTGTATGCACTTGTCTTTCAAACAAAAATTGTAAACACTTACGAACTACATAAGGAATTGCTTTTATGGAGTTGAAACAAGAATGACCCAAATTCATATGAACTTGACTTGAGGCTAGAATTGTGGTAAAGGACACATGTAAGCTTTAAGGACCAACATGAATTTTTAGGATTATCACATCAATAACGAGAAAATTAAAACCATCATGCACATTAATCAAGACTTTAGATTTATCATAAGTGCATTGATACTATTCATGTGTGTAAAGAAACTATCCTATAACCATATTTACCATGGATAACATATCAATGAGCACCCCATTGTGGGTTTGACTTTAATTCTATTAGTAATATATATTGTTCTATAATGCACATTAATTGAGGTATTACTTTGGGTGAAGGTGATACTAGGTTTAGGATTAATCTTAGGTTTCTCATGTTTAGGACAAGGTTGTATCATTTTAACTAAATGTTCAGCTTGGTTGGTATTGAAAATAATTTGTATGTAATCAGAAGTTTGTATTACAATGCTTCTAGAACAAGAATATAATGAATTAGTGAAAATATGAAAAAAAATTATTACGAGGTGCTAAGGATGATTCCCTTTATCATTCACACTAGTCATCTATATTATATTAGAGTTGATTAGGTCTTGAATTTATGTATTAGACATATAGATCACTCATTGTTATGTCTAGGATTACAATGATGTTGACAAAAGGTCTTTAGGTAAAATGAAGGAGGTACAATTTTGGAAATATCTATGAGAATAATGGAGGGAGATGTAATCAAAATAGTTTTTACCAATTGAAGCATAAAGGAATGTTAAAATTCAAAAAGCTAGAAAAAATATTGTTTATATAGTCTAGAGGAATAGTGGGGTGTAATATGGGTTGTTTCATTGATAGCTTGAATTTGGATGTTATTAGAATACTAAGCATTTATCTTAATAAAAAAATTATGTTTCTTTAATACTTGATAAGTTGAAGGAGCTAATTGGTTTACCAATTGAAGTCATGGAGGAAGAACCCTCATTTTGACTAATACAAATAAAAATCAATCATAAAGTTTTAATCTTACACAAAATTTGACATGTACATTAAATAAAATAGATAAATAATTACAACTAAACATATAATATAACTCTAAAGTAAATATAACCATTTTAGTGAAAAAATAATTTTCAAGTAGATAAGATAACTCTTGAACATAAAATGACTTTAAGTACTTTTAACATATTAAAAAGTCAAATAAAAATTATTGAATAAATTAAATAAAATTTAAGGTTTTTTTTTTCATTATTTAGATAAATTTTTAAATAAGATATCTATAACAATCATGTAATGTAGTGTTGATTTGATTTTATTGGTGCATTAATTTCAATGTCTTATTATAATTTTCATTTTGAGAAAACTCCACTTCAATTAAACTTTTAGGGATCTAACTATCAATGTTAAAATTGACTAATTAATCAAATATTTAATTTTCTCAATTCTACTTTGGGTAAAATATCGAATAGGCTTCTAGAGATTTGACTATCAAACTTAAAATCAATGAATCAATAAATTTTTTATCTTAAGAAACATTTTAATTTTTGTTGTAGTAGTTATAGTTGCAAATAGTTAAAAAAAAGGTTGAGGTCAAGGTCAAACTTACCAAGTATTATTTTTGCCAAGCTATTAACACTAGAATAATTTAAATTTACAAGAGTTTATTGATCTCAAAGTATTATTGACACAAATCATTATGTCATACCAACTCATCTATTAGCTAGATAACGTATTTTTTATCTCCCTCTAAATAACATTTGTTTCTCTCTTTACTAAAAGATTTTTATATCTTAAATTTTTTTTAAACCACATGTTTGTTTATTTGTATCAAGGCTCTTCCATATTAAAATACAAAAAACTCACTCCTAAAAGGCACTTGTAAGTAAAGAAGAAAATTCCACAAACATAAAACTTGGATACCATTCAAATTTTCATTACTTAGTTTTACATTCGAAACCACCAACCAGAATCAAGGTGTTACCTAACCATTCACGTAAACGCGCATTGGCAATGCCAAGATGACTAGTCGGTGGTGAGCCTCCAAGAGGGACATGATGGGTCTGTACTTTTTTGTGAGATCGGCCAGGGACTTGTGAGGAAGGCTTCTCAAGAGATGGAGATTGCCTACTAGTGGTCATGGCTGTGGTCATGGTGGTAATACCAGCTCTCCCTTGTCATTGACTGAAAAAACTTATCAGCATGATATTGTGGTTGTGATTTCTCTCACATTGTTGTTGAACACCTAACAAATTTATATTTCATTCTTCATTATTTTTTAATTATCAAATTATGTATGTATGTATGTATGTATGTATGGGTTAATATAGATACAATCATTGTTTCTTTTTAATGCAATTGCTAGTTTAAAACTATAGTGAGGAAAATTTGATACATCTACCATTTTTTTGCTGAAGTCAAGGAAAAATACTTGTGTATTCCTTGCTTCAATTTCTTTCATCAATTCAACCAATTATCATATAGATTTCAAATTTTGGACAAAATTCCTGTAGTTATATTTAACTTTCTATTTAAAATGATTGTAGAAACCTCATTTACTTGTCTTTATTTTAATTTACATTAGAAGTAAAAAATAAAATTTCCTCTTTTTTAATAATGATATGTCATAACACATTTAATTCATTGAATTAATTTTCAATCAAGAATTAATGTGTTGAATGACATGATCACTATTGTAAATGTCATATTTCAATGCTAATGTATATCTTTATTGGTAAATTTTACAAATATTCATTGCAAAGATATAATTTGTTTTTTCTTTATAAAAATGTCATAATGCTTTAAAATTTGTGGTTAAATTGTCAGGATTTTTAATTTTTTAAATGATAGTGAAGAGTGCAATAGATTTTTTTAAACAAAATGCTAGAAGCCTAAACTTTTTATATTAATATTTAAAGAGAGGTACAAAGCTTTGAGATGTAAGAGGAGACAAAATAACGTGTCTCAAAATAGGGGATACAAGGATGGAAAGGCCCTGAAGAAAGAAAACATGGAACTAACAAAATAGAACACAAGGAGATCTCGACTTTATCATAGATAAACCAAAACATTGTAATTGATTTCCTTAGCGATTTTCAGATAACAAAAATCTCAAGCATCTAATTATAAGTACACCACACAATCTTATGAACATAGTGGCCTTTGAAGAATCAGCTACATAAGCACTTGATTTCTATATGGGCCCTAGAACAAACATTGTCAACTCTACTCAAAGATCTAGTTAAGGAGAATTCTTAAAATCCATTAGCTGAGCATGGAAAGATTTTATCACTGAAGCACAATGAATGATTCACCACATATTGAGATACACGCAACCCAAGAGCTAAATATGTTGGCACCCAATAATGCCAAAATCACAACCCTACATGTTTTCATAATTTTGTCATGGAGTGGAAAGCTGAGTTCCTATCTGTGTGCTTTTATGGCCATGGCTAGTAGTTCTTTCTTATCCTCATAGATTGCAAGTTTCATAGCAAAGTATACACTATAAAAACCATATTTTTGTGCCAAGTCCATGTGGAAAAGGAAATCCCCATAGGAGCTCATCCTGCCTCATCCTGCCTGTAAATCATGCCTCTTTTTTTGTTTATTAATTTTCAATTGTATTAAGTGCTTGAATGACATGATCACTGTTGTAAATGTCATATTTCAATGTTAGTATGTATTTTTATTGGTTGATTTTACAAACAGTCATTGTAAAGATATAATTTATTATTTTTTATATAAGAATGTTATAATTATTTAATTTTTTTTGTTAAATTGTCCATATTTTTAATTTTTTTAATAGTATTAAATAGTGTTATAAGCATTTTTTAAAAATAAAATAGTAGAATCCATAAGTTTTATATTAATATTTAAAGAAGAGGCACTAAGCTTTAAGATACAAGAGAAAACAAAAATGGACCTCAAAATGAGGCATACAAGGGTGGAAAGGCCTTGAACAAAGATAATCTAAAATTGAAATGATAGAACACAAGGAGATCTAGATTGTATCATAGCTAAACTAAAATATTATAACTGCTTTCCTTAGGAATTTTTATATTACAATAATCCTAATCATCTAGTTAGAAGTACACCTCTAATAATGTTACAAACATAGTGGTCATAGAAGAAGCAACTACATGAGTACTTGATTTTATATGGGCCAAGATTATCAAATAACCAAAAATTAACATTATCGACTAGACTTGGAGATCTTGTGGAGGGGAATGCTTGAAATCTATGAGTTGAGCATGGAAATATAAATATCACTAAAACACAAAGATTGATGCACCAAATATTAAGATGTACCCAACCCAAGACTGAAAAAAGAGCTAGATATATTGGCACCCCATAATGAAAATATTTACAAGGAATATATGAGAAAAAATAGAGGAAGCAAAAAGCCCTGCATATTAAGATTTTAAATAACCTTTGTTGGGACTAAGGGAGCTTTGGCAGTTCTTCTTGGGGTTCTCACAAAGGTCACTTTTGAGGAAAATCACAACCCTACATGTTTCCACAATTTTATCACAGAGTGGAAGGTCCAGTTCCTCTCTGTGTGCTTCGTGTGGCTAGTTGTTCTTCCTTATCCTACTTGACCATAGGTCCATGAGTAAGATCCATGAGATTAGACCAAAATAATGAAACAGATTAAGATATGAAATCCATTCTGGGTAAGGTAGTGTCTAAAATTTTCTTAGTAATCACTATTTGTATTGCTTGTTCTAACCGCTCATAGTAAACCATGAAATCTCATAGTAAACCATGAAATCTATAATGAGTATTTCAGATGTAATAGCCCCTAATTTTAAAAAAATTTATTTGATGAAGTGAACGTACATCTTCCTATTAAGAGCCTTGTATTTCATCTTACGTAAAGGTGAGGAGCGTAAGCTTAGAACTTCTAATGATAGTGACACCAAATTTAGGACTGAAAAAAATTGAAATGACTCTTTGCCTCCAATAGAATAGACCGAACTGAAATGTGTGAAACAACTAGAGCTGAATAATGATGACTGAAATTTGTACTTCCCGTAGGTTTCACGAATGTATCAAACTCAAACGTTGGGAATATATTTCCCCTTAATTGAGAATGATAGTCCTCCTCTAAGATTGCATTTCGTGGACTAGTGTGATGTTAAAATGGGGGCATACTGAGGGTCTTTTTTACCTTTCTTGAAGTGAGATTCACATCATATCAAGGATCAATGTGATGTGGGTATATATACAAATCAACTATCGGATGAGCAACTTGAAGTATCTCACATCATGCTAACAATTTGCTCAACATAATGTGTGCATATATATAGCCCAAACACTAGATAGATAGTTTGAAGTGACTGACATCATGCTAACCATAGAAATAAGCGAAACATTAATTATGAATTACTAAGCATGTGCATTAAAAACACATGTTAATCAAGTTCAAGGTTTTATATTTTTCAATCCTTCGAATGATATCTTTGTGCATATTTGGAACATGCTGTGAAAAATAAAGAGCCATGTTAGTTGTTTGTACTCCCATGTTGATGAGCTCATATGCCACACCATTTCCTTCTTAGTAGTAGTGAGAAGGTTGATAAAATTCTAAATGCTTCAGAATTTGGATAGCCTATTTGACTATATTTTTTATAGCCCAGTTAGGGGATTTTTTATTTTTGCAAGCCTCAATGGTATTCATGGAATCTCCTTCTATTGTAATATTTTTGTGCCCTTTTGTTTCACTAGAGTAAGACCCTAAAGTAGAGTGTGTGCTTCCACTTGATTGTTTTTATCAGTTGGTAATTTCAGAGAGAGGGCTTTTAAAACTTGGCCTTAATAATCTCAAATAATACAAATCACACCTGAACTTCCCAGGTTTCAATGAGAGGCACCATAAAAATTCAATTTAAGGTATAATGACTAAGGGGGACTAAAATATCGTTTTTCTATTAACTTTTTCTTTTTTTATCTGAGAGCTAGCCCGAGGTGGTTGTAGAAAGTTCCATTTGTCACAACATCTAGAGTCCCAAGTAGTAAAAAAGTTTTGACATTATTTGACTAATGAATTTTGACATTACCACCTCTAAAACTGATCTTTCTCTTCCTTATATAACCTCTAAAAGTGAAAGGGATTGTTTTCTAGTTTTTTCTAATTAGATTAATCAGGAATGGGTATGAACCCAACATAGAAAAATAGCATCAAATCTTAAGGAAAAATAAAAGGAATTCACGAGAAGTGAATTCAACCAAAAAAAACTACAAAACACTATAGTAAAAGAACCAGAAACTAAACAGCCAGAATTTAGAACTAGCTAACATTGGAATATAAATAGAAGGGAGATTAATCTCCTTCAAGTATTTTTTGAGATCTTTGAGAGTATCAAGGAATAAATTCCTTATGGGAGGATGCATAACTGCATCAGAAGAATTCCCCACTTTAGCTGGCTGAGTAGCAACCTGATGACTTTTGTCACGCTCGCTTCGCTTAGATTTACTAAATTTCAGTTCCTCCTATAGAGTGTTGAAGGAATATGTCATTTTCTCGATCATCTTCTTGCTGAAACTTACCACATCCACCAACTTATTGTTGACTTGGGTTTGTTTTTCTCTGATATTAGCTAGGGATAAAAGCCTCTCCTACTTCTCTTCATCTAAGGGAATGAGAGCCTACAACTCACGAATTAAATGGTACATTCCTTTTTGGTATTTTATTCTTTTCTAGGTACTTTTTTCTTTTCTAATGATCCTTTTTCCTACCTTAAATAGGTATTTCTCTTATAAAATAATTATCTATTTAAGGGATCATTATTATTCCTTTTCTTTCCTTCTTTTCTGATTGGTTTTTTCTCATAGTGTGATATCCTTTCTTGCATAAATGTGTTTTCCTTATATTAGCATCTTCTCTTAAAATAATTTTATCCTACTATAAAACTAATGCAAAATATCTCAGTGTTCTTTCTATCTCTTTCCAAGATTCACAGCTCGGTTGTTGATGTGATTGAAAGAATTCAAAAGAAATTCCTTTGGACAGGTACTGGGGACAAAACACAAATGACTCTGGTCAAATGGGAAAAAGGCTTGTACTCCTAAAAAATTTAGTGGGTTGGGAATTAGAAGGATCAAAAAATTTAGTAAGGCTCTTAAAACTAACACAAGCAGGTTGCTCAATGAAGATAAGAAGGAATGGACTAATATAATGAAGGAAAAATGTTTGAGTAATGATAATTTCGACTCCTTTTTATATGGGCACTTCTCTGTCACAGGTTCCCCTTTGTGGAAGAGCATTTTCAATGTCAAAAATAGCCTTAAGAAAGGGGTTCGGTTGATTATTGGTAATGGTAAGAAAGCTAGATTATGGGAGGACATTTAGAATCACGATAAGCCCCCTGGAGGAGATTAATTATCTATCTCAAATGAAGGGATGGTTCACTAATAAATATGACACCCAAGTGGATAATTATGTGGACTGGCATGAAGGTAAAGCTATTTGGAAAAACTTCACAGGACATTTTACTGGAAATTTGAATCCTCCTGTTGTGATAAGGAACGAGTGGTTGAATGATATCAGGTCGATGGATCGGCTTCTCCCCGAATGTGCTTTATTCTCCCAATATCTAGAGGCTAGATGGATATGGATGTATAACATTTATGGTTCCTTTTCTAATAGTTTGGCATATAAGGCCCTTGAAAGTTTAGAAGATAGTAAAAATTTGTTGAAACACATCTATATCCCCAATCTTATTCCTAAAATAAACTTCTTTTGGTGGGTTGTTGCTCATGACCAGATCCTTATTGTGAATAATATGAATAGGCGTGGTTTTAATTTTTTCAATAGATGCATTCTTTCTAAGAATTATAGTGAGTTTATTGAGCATATTGTTAAATCCTCTGTCACTTTACTGTTGATATATGGCACCTTATCCTTTCCTCTCTGTCTGTGGATTGGGTTTTACCTTGCACCCTAAATTTTTTGATCCACCAATGGAGTTTCATTCCTCTTAATCACCCAATCCATAATGATCTTTGGGCCCAAATCATCTCATTCATGGCCTCGAATGTCTGGAATGAGAGAAATAACAAAATATTCAGAGACTAGGAAAGAAATAGCTCTACTATTTTCCAAATAATAAGATAGAAAGTTAGAGAAAATATTAATGTTGGTTCCTCAAGAAAGGGAAAAGTGCTTCCTACTCTGCGTGACCTAAGAATCAAACAAATCTGGAATGTGCATCGGGTCTTCCTCAATATAGATTGGGATAACATCTAAAAAGAAGAATCACTAGCTATAACCCTCCGGATAGTGGCTAGATAAAATGAAATGTAGATGGTTGTGTGAAAAGGAACCTAGGTGTCTCTATGGCTGGGGGAGTTATTAGAGACTAGAAAGGTACCTTTATAGAGGGATTTGGTAAGAATTTGGGAATTGCAACTAATAACCATGCGGAAGCTATGGCTACTTGGTATGAAATTAAAGGTTTAAAAGAGCTAAATTTTGATAAAGTTATTCTTATGGGGGATTCTAAAATGATTTTAGATCATATGCAAAAAAAAAAAAAAAAAGGTGGCTTCCCATGGTAAATTTCAATCATGATGGAAGATTATAAAAGGATGTTGGCTCATTTTAGCCAGGTTAGAATTAGTCACAATCTAAGAGAGGGGAACTCTGTGGCTAATTTATGGAAAATTAGGGGCTAATTGCCCAAGATTGGGTGCATGTTACTTTCAACATGTGCCCTCTAAAGCTAAAAGAAATTATACCTAATTAAAGGAAGAAAGACTAGTGTGATCAGTATCATAAGGTGCCCAACATGTGGTTGGTTTTGATTATGGTTGTTCATGGTTTTTTTTTCCTTTTAATATTGTTATTTTTTCTCAGGGGATGAAGGAGAAAAATGATCACACTTTGGTATATTTTGATTATCTCTGAATTTTCAAACATCTTGAGGTTAAAAACTATATCCATAAAGTTTTTTTTATGAATAGTCCTTTTCTATTAATAAAATATTAAAGATACATATTCACAAAAAAGGGGCCGGGGGATACAGAAATCACCCCGCAGAGTTCACACGGCTAAGCCGGAAGCATAAAACTATT
>MU224184.1:3333860-3380733 GCA_018584345.1 Thuja plicata
AATTTTTATTTCTTCATGCACTAGCTATATATGTCATCTATAACATATTTTGAAATTAGGGGAAAAAATGTTTATTTACATATAATGTTTTGGTGGGAACTAGACCCCTAATTTTCAGCATGTTTCTACAACTGAAAAATCGTCTTTAAACATTAAAAAAATATCAAAAATTATTCAAAAAAAATATTAAAAATATTAATCATAAACTTCATCCATTTTAAAACATTTTATTAGTTTACATCATCTTTAAATTCCAAACATAAATGTCACTTTTATACTATTGAAGCTGAACAACTTTGATTTTGTCATCCTTTTCCTCTGTAAAAGGGTGACAGATTATTGTGCTTTTACCCAATAGAACTCTCTCTAAGATGTTTGTTAATTCTTGGAATCAAGGAAATGTGGCTATAGGGAGTCTATAGTTTTTTGTGACATCATAGTGTATTTTCGAAGCTATTGGTTTGGATTGTAACAGAGACAAGGTGGAGAGGAGTAATGGGGAATATAAAAAAAATGTGAAGAAATTCTTTGAAAAAGGTGAAAAACTAGTGGTAATGGATACTGGCTATGGGTATAAGTACTCCTCTTTCCCTTCTCCTTATGCTCTTATTTGTTTGTATGTTATGAAGTATTTTATTCTTTATTTTAGGTTCACTACTTTTCATGGGTAGCATCTTCTCATTCTAAATCACATTAGACATGGAGAGAAAACTAATGTGCCCTAATTTATATTTTCATCTTTGTAATAGTGTTAATAAGGGTGATTCTCCTCCATTAAACTAGGGTCTGATTTATACTCTCTACCAATTTATGTTTAGTAATTACCCTGTTAGATGTTGATTCCTTACATACCCTTAGAAAGAAGAAGATCATAGTGCTACAATTCCTAAAAACTCTATTAAAATCAAATTTCTTGGTAGTGGCCCTCTCCCTGAGAACTCAAACCCCAAACCTAAAAATAAAAAAATTAATAAGATCCTGCAACTCTTTACTAGAGCTAAGCCATCCTCTGCTGCTTTTTAAAATAAACCCTCGTTTATACCATCCCCGTTAAGACAAAAGTATCTGCCAAGAAGTCTAACCCTACTAAAATTAGGAATACTAAGCCTACAGACAAAATTAAATATATAGATGTTGACAAAGATGACATTGAGGAGGACACTTAGTATTAGGAAGGTTAAAGTAAGAAGATTTGGGAGGTAAAATATATGATACCAGCTCTAGGGAGTGCACATCTACTAGGCTAAGGTTTAAGAAGGAAACTAAATAGAAAACCCTTGAGGAGGAGGTGGCGCCTGAAATGGACCAAGATTATGAACCTGAGGAGAGTGAAGACATTGATAGCTCTAATGGAGAGGACAATGATAATGAAAAAGATGATGAAGAGCTAGAGGATATGGATGTAGATAAAACCCTGAAGATTACTATTAATTTAGAGGATGTTGAGGAGATGGTGAACCATCCATGTTCTTCCCATGTTTCTCATTTGGAAAACACATGAAAGATAAATCTCCTAACCCCAATTTGGAAATTGAAAAGGTCAATACTACGATGACTTAGTTTCTTGATATGGAGAAAAGGCTGGAGGGGATGACATGTAACTGATTGAATGTTTGAAGATGTTAAGTTGATGATCATGCAAGGCATTAAATCAATTAATGTATTGTATTTTCATTAATTTCAACTTGATATAATCTGTATGGTCATCATAATACTGTCAAAGACTTCAAAGAACCGATGAATCAAAGTCTATGCTATCAGTAATGCATATAAGTCAAGTATTCACTAAGTGACTACATACACTAACAGAGTGCACTCGATGGTCAGAGTAATAGAATAGAGTCACAGTGTTGCCCGACGAGGAAATGAAATGCATTATCGACGAGAAAATTTATAGTGTTGACTAATGAGAAAAACACAGAGTAACCCGACGGAAAGAAATGAAGTGATTCCTGATGGAGAAGACAAGGACGGATATCTCGATGACAACTGAATTCACACCAATGAAACAGTCAATTATCACTGATGACTCACTGAAGTGTTGACCGAAAGAACAGAGAGTTCATAAAATGACAAAATACTTCGCTGTCAAAGAAGCTAAAGATAGAGTTAACTGATACTTATCATTGTTTTAATCATCTAGATATTACAGAGATAAGTAATTGATTTAAAGCTTCTTTTTCTAGTTGGCAAGAAGATCTCTATGAGATCACACTAAAGATTTTCTTTAAATCTATTGGCGAGAATTGTGGAACACGCCAAGATCAAGAAAGCCTAGAAAAGTGGAAATTATTTCTATGAGAGACAAACTCAATTAATTACAAATTATGTGTGGGGTGAACAAGAGAAGAGGAAAGATGCTAAAGAAAATCTGAAGGAGAAGAAATTCTTCATTTCAGTCCTGACCAACAAGCTAAAGGAAGATATAGATTCTATAGACACTGAAAAACAGTGAGACAAGCATCATAGAGCAGAATAAGTGTGGAGCAAAGGCATACATTTGATTATATTGATCCGTGAAGTAATGGACCTACAATAGATCTAAAAATATGCAATTGAGTTGTATGTATGAACTGATCATTAGTATTTTAGTTTAACCATTGAAGCATATAAGCCTCTTAACCGAGTAGGACTTAAAATTCTTTTTCAATTGAGATACATCCCAAGGAGTATCAAAAATTTTGATCACAAAAGTAGCATTGGATATGCCCGATACCTATTGACAGGCCAAGAGTGTTTGATCAAGGATGGTAACATTAGATGCCAGATACTAGTTGACAAACTATTTCTAAATCCTCTAACAAGGTCACACCTAAAATTGTGTTTTTAATCTTTTACAGGGTTGGCTCCTAACAGGGCTCACTTCATAAGAGTGAAAATTTGGGGTACGAGTCCCAGTGGTTTTTCCCTTAACAGGGTTTCCACGTTAAAAATCCATATGTTATGTGTGTATGATTCATTTCTTTACCTTTTGTATCTTACATATTTGATTCTAGATTTATCGATATACTCTGCATATTTACTATATTTTGGTAAATACATGACTGCTTATCGATAAACATACAGAAGAAGGTTTAACAAAGCAATCCGACAAGTAGTAAATTGATATAAGTTATCCAAGGCATTCATCTTGTAGGAAAGAATATAACTTGAGATATAATTTGTGGTTATAAGTTTGAAGGGTTGATTTAAGGATAAATTTGAGGCCACTGATTCACCCCCCCACCCCCCCCCCCTCTCAGTGATTGCTAACAATTGGTATCAGAGCTTGTGTGCTTAGAAGGAAGGTTTCAAGACCTAAGCCAAAGATCACAAGATGAACAAATGAGATGTGCCCAAGTTGAACAAAGATAATTTTGCTTCATGGCCTGGAGCAGAATAAGACTCCACTTATCAGGTATTAGTAATGATGTTACTCAATACTTAGAAATTGAATATGTGTTTCCCACACAAGCACCAACAGTTGAACAAATGAGAGAAGCATGAACACAATGGCATGATGATAGAACTTGCTTCCCCACTCTCCAATGCTAAATTTGAAGATGTCAAAGATTGCAAAACTACAAAGCAGATGTGGGACAAATTGAAGCTTGTACATGGTGGTAACAAAAATGTTTTGAGAGCCAAGGCAGAAAGCCTTAGAGGAAATTTTGATGATCTCAAAATGAAAGAAGGTGAAAACATCACTCAGTACATCACAAGAATCAAAGAGGTAGTCAATGCTACCCGAGGAGTTGGAGGTGTACTAGAAGAAGATACAGTGGTAAGTAAAATTCTAAGAACCTTACTGCCTGCTTATGCTATTAGAGTATCTACCATTCAAGAAATGAGAGTAGTAGAAAATAGAAATGTTACTCTAGATAGTTTGATTGGAAGACTGAGTTCATTTGAGATGAATAACTTTGATAATAGTGTCTTACCAAATATAGAGTCTGCATTCAAATATTATGTGAGAATAAGTAAATCAAGTCATAAAATATTATAAAAAAAGATAGTGATAGTGAAAGTGAAGAAGATGACCTTGATGAAATTGAAGCACTTATGGCCAGAAGAATGCAGAGAGGCAAAGGTAAATTACCAATTGTTTGTTTTAATTGCAAAGAGACTGGACACTTTGCTGCAAGATGTACTAACAAAAGAAAATATGACAGAAGTAATGAAAAATCATTTGAAAAGAAGTCTGACAGAGGTGATTACAAAAGCTACCAACAATCAGGAAGAAGAGATACCCGAGACCATAAGGACAAAGGAAAGAAGGCCAGTTACCTAGCAAAATGTAAAGATGATGATACTGACACCGAATTTGATGAAGACATCGAGATGGTGTTTGTGGCTGTAAAGGATGATTCAGATGACGATGATGAAGATAGGTATGTAGAAATAGCTCTCATATCTAAGGTTAGCAAAAATGATGTTTGGATCATATATAGTGGTTGCACTCACTATATGACCGGTGATAAGCAAAAGTTTGAGACTTTTGAATACTATAAAGGTGGTTCAGTAAGAATGGGTAATGACACACCTTGTCCAGTTGAAGGTAGAGGAACAATAATGTTGAATAACCAGATAAAATTTGAAAATTATTATTGGGTAAATGGATTGAATTATAATCTATTGAGTGTTTCTTAGTTGAATAATTCAGGTCCCAAAGTAGCATTTGAAAATAAGAAGGCAAAGATCTTCAATAAATCAAGAAATCTAATTGGCACCAGTGAGAAGACAAAAGGTAACTTATTCTATCTGAATGATACTGACTCTACTTGTTTGATTGCTACAAACAAAGACATGTGGTTATGGCACAAAAGATTGTGTCATGTGAATTTTGACAACATGATAAAGATTAGGAAAAAGAGAAATGTCAGAGGCTTACGGACGATGACCAAGCCCGATAACATCATGTGTAAGAATTGTCAAAAAGGTAAAATGAAAAATTCTAGTTTTAAAAGAAAAACCCATACATCTGATGCAATTCTAGAATTAGTCCATACTAATCTATGTGGACCTATGAGGAGAAAGAGCTATTATGGAGATAGGTATTTTATTCTCTTTGTTGATGATTACTCTAGAATGATGACAGTCATGTTTCTAAAAGATAAATTAGAAGCATTTAAGATGTTTAAATGGTATAAGGCAATGGTTGAAAAGAAAAGTGGTAAGGAGTTAAAATGCTTAAGGTCAGATAGAGGAGGGGAATTTGTTTCAGATGAATTCACTAACTTTTGTAATGAGAATGGAATAAAAAGATAGGTCTCTGCACCAAGAACACCACAACAAAATGGAATTGTTGAAAGAAGGAACAGATCCATAGTTGATTGTGCAAGGACACTGATGATAGAGAAAGGGATCACCCAAATATTCTAGAGGGAAGCTATCAGTACTGCTGTTTACACATTGAACAAAGTACAATTGAAGAAAGACACCAAAAAGACACCTTATGAGCTATGGTATGGATACACACCCAATGTAATTTATTTCAAAAAAATTGGCAGTCAATGTTATATCTTAAAAGATGATAGAAATTGAAAAATTGACTCCAAGGGTGATAAGGAATCTTTCTAGGGTATTCTACCAAGAGCAAGGCTTATAAATGTCTAAACAAAGCCTCTAACAAAATTGTTGAAAGTGCAAATGTAAAGATAGATGAATTTGCAAAGAATGAAAAGGAAAGTACTAAAGAACTAGAGGACTAAAATAAGTTCACTTACAGTGAGGAACTAGACACTCTACCCTACCAACAATGTAGAGCTCCCGAGCATCAGGCTACAAATAGTGATGATCAAAATATTGCTCAAGATGATGCACAAATTGATGATGATCAAGCTGATAGACAAAGAGATGAACTTGTACTTGCAAGGTATGTCAAAAGGAACCATCCACAGAACTAGATCATTGGAGACAAGAAGGCTGGTATGATAACTAGAAGTAAGTCTCTAAATACAAGATGTCTTATTTGTGAGTATGAGCCCAAATCTCTCAATTTTGCACTAGATAATGATGAATGGATAAGTGCAATGAATGAAGATATTGAATAGATAGATAAAAACAAGACATCAACACTTGTACGAAGAACAGATGACAAGAATGTCATCAGTACAAAATGGATATTCAGGAATAAGATGAATGAGAATGGAGAAGTCACAAGAAATAAAGCAAGACTAGTATGCAAGGGGTATGCACAAGAAGAAGGAATTGTCTATGGAGAGACCTTTACACCCATTGCTAGACTAGAAGGAGTAAGAATATTGCTGCTTATGCTCCATATAAAGGATTCAAGGTATATCAAATGGATGTCATGTCTGCATTCATGAATGGAATACTTGAAGAAGAGGTATACATTGAACAACCATAAGGGTTTGTTGATCCAGACAAGAGGGACATGGTATGTAGACTACACAAAGCCCTGTATGGATTGAAACAAGCACCCCAAGCCTGGTATGAAAGACTTCATTCCTATCTTATACATATTGGATTTGTAAGGACTAGTGAAAATAGTAATCTTTATTTGAAGGAAGATACTGAAGGTAACACTTTGATTGCTGAGATATTTGTTGATGACATCATATTTGGAGGCAATGATATGCTATGCAAATCATTTGCAAATGAAATGAGTAAAGAGTTTGAGATGTCTATGTTTGGAGAGATCAAGTTCTTTCTTGGTCTGCAGATCATGCAACAAGGAGAAGGTATTTTCATTACACAATCCAAGTACATAAAAGAGGTACTGAAAATATTCAAGATGGAAGAATCCAAACAAGTTGGAACACTGATAGATGCAAACTGACAAAGGAGGACAAGTCATCATAGGTAAATCAGACTTTGTATAGATCAATGATTGGAAAACTCATGTATGTTGTACATACTAGACCAAATATTGCACATGCAATAGGAATAGTTGGTAGATTTTTTGCTAATCCCAAAGAGTCACATATGACTGCTATGAAAAGAATTCTAAGATATCTGAAGAATGCCGAGGAATATGGCTTATGGTACAAAAGAGAAGGCAAATTTGAACTTAATGTTTTTACCGACGCTAATTGGGCTGGAAATCTTGATGACTGAAAGAGAACAATTGGAGGAGTATTCTTCATGGGTGACAGACTTGTCACATGGATCAGCAAGAAACAAGGATGCATCTCACAATCTACTGCAGAGGTAGAGTATGTTGTTGCTGCTGCAAACTGCTCAAATATTGCATGGATCAAATAGTTACTAGAAGGTATGCATATGCAAATTCTAGAAACAGTAATTATCTACCGTGATAATATGATTGCAATAAAAATTTCCAAAAATCTAGTCATGCATGCTAAAACAAAGCATATTACCATCAAGTATCATTATTTAAGAGAACAAGTTCAGGAAAAGGAGGTGATACTTGAGTATGTGCAATCAAAGGAATAATTGGCTGATATCTTCACCAAGCCACTGCCCAAGGATGCATTTGAGTACTTGAAAAAGAGACTAGGGGACAGACCCTTTTCTACTGGTCAGTAAGCTGACTAGAAGGTTGCATCAACCTACATATTATCAGAATACCATTCATGTTGATGCAAGAAAAGAGATGGACTTCAAAGATACATCAATACACAGCTGGGTATTTATCTACTCCGAGCAACAGAGGTATTTCTGATGGATTGGGAAATTCAAGGAATATTTTATGGATAAAAAGGATCCACTTGACATAACTATCAAAAGCTTGTTTGAAAAGATAAGATGTTTGGCATTAATGTCAAAGGGAGAGAGATACCTCATTATTATACTGACAAAGGGAGAGCAAATAGAAAGGGAGGGAAAACATCAAAAGAAAGGAGAACAGTCAAAGGGAGAGAGTTTGACACAGAAGGAGAACACATCACATCAGAGAAAGAAAGATTCTACATCCATCTAGTGAAGGGATTGAAGATAGATAGAAAATTGCAAGAATCAAATCAAAGTTATTTGAGCTTACCGAAAACTAGATATTTGTAAATAGTTACATTAGGAAAGCTTGATGAAACTGTATATTTCATTTTGTATTAGAAATAGTATAGTATGATAAATGTAGTATGTTTCCATCAATGCGAAAGAGAGAGATTGATGACATGTAACTGATTGAATGTTTGAAGATGTTAAGTTGATGATCATGCAAGGTATTAAATCAGTTAATGTATTGTCTTGTCATTAATGTCAACTTGATATAATATGTATGGTCATTGTAATATTGCCAAAGACTTCAAAGAACCGATGAATCAAAGGTTATGCTATTAGTAATGCATATAAGTCAAGTATTCACTAAGTGACTGCATACACCGATGGAGTGCACCCGATGGTTAGAGTAATAGAACAGAGTCATAGTGTTGCCTGATGAGGAAATGAACTACATTACCGATGAGAAAAGTTACAGTGTTGACCGACGAGCAAAACACAGAGTAACCTGACGGAAAGAAATGAAGTGATTCCCGACGGAGAAGACAAGGATGGATATCCCAATGACAAATGAAGTCACACCGATGGAATAGACAGTTATCACTGATGACTCACTAAAGTGTTGACTGACAGAACAGAGAGTTCAGAAAATGAAAAAATACCTAGTTGTCAAAGAAGCTAAAGATAGACTTAATTGATACTTATCATTGTTTTAATCATCCAGATATTATGGAGATAAGTAATTGATTTAAAGCTGCTTTTTCCAGTTGGAAAGAAGATCTCTACAAGATCAGACTAAATATTTTCTTTAAATCTATTGGAAAGAATTGTGGAATACGCCAAGATCAAGAAATCCTAGAAAAGAAGAAATTATGTCTATAAGAGACAAACTCAATTCATTACAAATTGTGTGTATGGGGTGAACAAGAGAAGAGGAAAGATGCTAAAGCAAATCTGAAGGAGAAGAAAGTCTTCATTTTAGTCCTGATCAACAAGCTAAAGGAAGAGCTAGATTATGCAAACACTGACGAACAGTGAGACAAGCATCACAGAGAAGAACAAGTGTGGAGCAAAGATATACATTTTATTATGTTGATCAGTGAAGTAATGGACCTACAATAGATCTAAAAATTTGCAATTGAGTTGTATGTATGAATAGATCATTAGTGTTTCAATTTAACCATTGAAGCATATAAGCCTCTTAACCGAGCATGACTTAAAAGTCTTTTTCAATTGAGATACATTCTAAGGGGTATCAACAAGTTTGATCAGAAAAGTAGCATTGGATATGCCCGATACCTATTGACAGGCCAAGAGAGTTTGATCAAGGATGGTAGCATTAGATGCTAGATACTAGTTGACAAACTATTTCTAAATCCTCTAACAAGGTCACACCTAACAGTGTGTTTTTAACCTTTAACAGGGTTGACTCCTAACAGGGCTCACTTCAGAAGAGTGAAAATTTGGGGTACCGGTCCCAGTGGTTTTTCCCTTAACAGGGTTTTCACATTAAAAATCCATGTGTTATGTGTGTATGATTCATTTCTTTACTATTTTGTATCCTACATATTTGATTCTGGATTTATCGGTATACTTTGCATATTTATTGTATTTTGGTAAATAGATGAGTGCTTATCTGTAAACATACAAAAGAAGGTTTAACAGAGAAATCTAATAAGTAGTATATTGATATAAGTTATTCAAGGCATTCATCTTGTAGGATAGAAGATAACTTGAGATATAATTTGTGGTTATAAGTTTGAAGGGTTGATTTAAGGATAAATTTGAGGCCACTGATTCCCCCCCCCCCTCTCAATTATTACTAACAGGAGGATCTTGAAAATTCTACCCATGATGTTTTTCCTAAAGAGGATTTTAGTTATGCTACGTGTTCTTTGTTCAGGTTAATCAACGGAATTATGAGGAAGGTCATCTTTGGGGTGACCACAGGAAAGAACAGGTTAAAGAAAAAATCCAAAGGGTCAAGCAAGGACGAGAATGAGGAAGAGGAAGCTAAAGTTGAACATTGGATGAGGGATCTCAACTGCCTCTCAAAGGATTGGGTGGCTATTTATAGCCTTAATGATCTACATTATATCTTTGTTTTCTTAGTGATGGTTTACTGTCAAGACTGGTATTTTTAATGGATAAAATTTTTGATGTTGTTATTTTTTGTAGCGATTCTTTTAATTGGGACATTTCGTTGGTGGTCCTCTATAACAAAGGCCTCTTTTTTATTTGAAAATGTTGCTAGCTAGGGATAAGGACTTCAATAGTATGTTAATTAGTGTAGTGATAGAAGGTATAACTTCTCAAATGTTTTTTGATTATCTTTATCTTTGATGGCTTGGGTGGCTTCCGGGTGTAAAGTCTTTTTCTTTCTCTGATATTGTAACATTGTAATGTTGTGATGTTGTTTCTGGGTTTAGGGGCCTTTCCCTATAATCTTAATAAAAAACTTACTAATTATTAATATACCCCAATAATGCATTTTCTGCTCTCAATGCCCTTCATATTCACCTTAATCCTTCAATATTTATCATTTATTCCAGCTCTTCAAGCACTACAAACCAAAAAAAAACTAGAGGTAAGAAGTTGATACTTTGCATCTTGGTAACTAACACTTTCATTAAAAGAATAAATAATAAATAGTTGATAATGAACTATAAATGGCCCAAAGTCTATTTCTTTCTCTGTTGTTGCAATGTTGTAATGTTGTGTTGTTGTTTGTGGGTTCAAGGCCCCTTCCCTGCCATCTTAATAAAATAACTTACTAATCATTAATATACCCCAATAATGTGTTTATTTCTCTCTATTCCCTTCATATTCACCTTAATCCTTCAATCTTTACCATTTATTCTAGCTCTTGAAGCACTACAAATTTAAAAAACTAGAGGTAAGAACTTGATATTTTGCATCTTGGTAACGAACACCTTCATTAAAAGAATAAATAAATAATAATTGATAATAAAATATAAATGGCTCAAATTTTGTTTCTTTGTCTATTGTTATAATTTTGTAATGTTGTGATGTTGTTTCTAGGTTTAGGGTCCTTTCCTTGCCATCTTAGTTAAAAACTTACTAATCATTAATATACCCTGATAATAAAAAAATTTCTCTCAATTCCCTTCATATTTGCCTTAATCTTTCAATATTTACCATTTCTTCCAGCTCTTCAAGCACTACAAACCAAAAAACTTACAGATAAGAACTTGATACTTTGCATCTTGATAACTAACACTTTCATTAAAAAAATAAACTAGCAATCGCAAATTACTGTGCAATGGGTATGTTGTAGTGGTATTGAAGGTCAACTAAGTATTTATCCTTTTGTTTGTATCTCACCCTCATCCTCTCTATATCTTCTTATCTCTCTATGAAACTATCTCACCATCTATTTATACTAGCCTTTCTTGTCATCATTATTGGGAATATTTTCGGGTTTATGGCAGATTTGATCGTACATCACAAGATTAGCGATATCAATACTTAATCCTTGATTTCCATTCCAATATCTGACATCATCACTAAAGGCACCCACATTTGCTAGGCTATCCACCACGCAGTTGGACTCTCTATAGGCATGACTGGAATAGGTGACGTTGAATCCATCTGTCAAAGTTTTAATTTCATCAAAGATATGACTAGTATTCCATGAGGGAGAATTAATATCTTTAATACAATTTATTGTATTCAATGAATCCCCTTCCAGCCACAATTTAGAATAGTTATGCATTTTAGCAAGTTTTCAGGCATTGAGGGCTGCCATTTCTTCGACCATATGACTAGTTTGGTATCCTAAAGGATGAGCTGAGGCCGCAATGCACTTTCCTTCAGAATTTCTAGATATGCTCCCACATCCTGCTCTGCCAGGGTTTCCTTTAGCTGCTCCGTCAAAGTTCACTTTGAGCCATCCAAGAGGAGGAGAACTCCAAACCGTAGACTCCCGGGGAGAAAGAGGGGTTTTATGTTTGGAGGTGAAGTCCCAATTCTAAAGGATCTCCTTATCATTGATCCCTTCCAGAAGTTTAGGTTTTAATTCAATTGCAACTTTAGTGTTTTCATTAACGCTGTTGATAATTTTGGATCCAATCAAGATAGGAGTAGATTTTTTGTCTTAGAATATCATGTCATTCCTTTCTTTCCATATTCTCCATATGACATGAGGCCCTGTATAATCCCAAATAAGCTTTCCCAATTGGTGTTGGATAGGGGATTTCCATTGTTCCAGAAAATCTTGAATAGTATTGGGGAACACCTAGCTAACTTTCTAGTGCTGTAACACCACCCTCCATATTTCCTTAGTGAACTGACAATGAAGAAGAAGGTGAGTAGAGGTCTCAACATCTCTCATATAGAGATAGCATCTATTAGGGATAATCCATCCTCTTTTCTTCAGATTATCAGTAGTTAGGATTTTGTCCTGTATAAATAGCCAATAAAAAAAGTTAATTTTCGGGATCAGAGAAGGAAAAAAAACCTTTTCTCATTTAGGCTCCTCTTCCCTTGGGTTGATCATCAAATAGGAAGAGGCCACAGAAAACATACCATTAGGATTAGGGGCCCAAATTATCTCATCTTCTCTATTAGCATTAATAACCCAAGGAGAAAGATCCAGGTTAATATTTTTCAGGATGGGATCAATATCATACAGGTTTAACCATTTATTTTCCCTCCAGTAGTCTACCACTTTACAACCAATTATGATTTCACACATGACCGCAATGTTATCCATTCCAGGGTACTGGATTAGAGGCTTATCTCTAAACCAAGGATCATCCCAAAAATTAATATTCTTCCCGTTGCCAACTTTCCATCGGGTCGCTTTAGCAGCTAGGGGTCTAGCCTTCAAAATGCTATTCCAAATCACTGAGCCCTGAACAAAAATAGGAGAATAGAGGAAAGAATTAATAGGAGTGTCAAAAAGATACTTAGACTTAAGAATTTTGTTCCATCCTTTCTCTTCTTCAAAAGTTCTCCAGCACTGCTTAGCTAGGAGAGCAATATTGATGTCCTTAATTCTTCTGATACCTAGACCCCCCAAGTTTGATCGGCTTACACACTTTTTCCCAAGCCACAAGGTGTATTTTGTCTTTAACTTCAGTTCCAAACCATAAAAATCTTTTCTGAATTTTCTCAATAGTATCTGCAAACTTAGATGGAATTTTGAAAAGACTCAGGGCATAAAATGGGAGATTTTGGTGGGAGCTCTTAAGCAGCAAAACTTTTCCAGCATTGTTGAGAATGGATCCTTTCCACCCAGCAAGTTTTTTATTGAATTTCTCCATAATTTCCATCCAGAAAGAATCAGGAGGTTTACTTCCTAGAGGCAGACCTAAATAGCTTGAGGGGAGATCAGCAATAGAACAGTCCAGAATGTTCGTCATTCTCCTCTACCGATCCAGGGGAGTGTTGATGAAGAAGAGGGAACTTTTATCCCAGTTTATTAGTTGACCAGTAGCCAAAGAATAAGAGTCAAGAGATTTCTTGATAGCTATAGCTTCTTTAATAGAGAAAGATCCTGTAAGGATAGTTTCATCCATGAATTGCTCATGGGAGCTTGGATGGCAGGAGGAAGAGGGGAGAAGGCCAAGAATCGTCCCTTCCAAGACCCCTTTAGAGAACATTCTCCCAAGGCTTTCAGCCATGATAGAAAAAAGGATAGGGGAGATAGGGTCTCCTTGGCAGAGACCTCTTGAAGGAAAGAAGAGATTAGAGGCAGAACCATTCACCAACACCAAAATAGAAGGGGAACCAATGAGTTGCTGGATAAGACCAATCACTTTCATAGAGAAACCAAAAGCAGATAGAACTTTGCAGAGGAATTTCTAGTCCACTCTGTCATGAGCCTTAGACAGATCCAACTTCATGAGGAATCCATTCCTTTTTGAGACCTCCAGTGAGTGAATGTTCTCATGAACTGAGATAATGGAATCTAGGATTTGCCTACCCGTAACAAAGCCATTTTGCTGGGGGGATATTAAGTCTGAGAGGATCTTCAGGATGCGGGTCGTGAGGACCTTAGAAATAATCTTATAGAAAGTGTTACATAAATTGATCAGTCTAAAACTGTCAGCATTATCTGCTCCTGGCCTCTTAGGAATGAGGACAAAAAAGGTGGAATTAACTTCTCTCAGCAGAGAGCCAGATCCAAAGAACTCTTTAACTACATCTGAGATATCTTTCTCCACTATATGCCAAAAGGATTCAAAGAAGAAGGGAGGGAATCCATCCAGGCCTGGAGATTTTTCTCCTTCAAAAGAGAAAGCAGCCGCTCTTATTTCAAGAGTTGATATTATTTTGTCCAACATCTTATTATCCTCTCTTGACAGAATGCAAGGGATCATTTCCAGCAGCAACTGTTGATTATCCTCGGAGAGGTCAGGGTCGGCTTTGAGAAGGGATGCAAAATAACCATTCATTTCTTTCTTAATATCCTCTTCATTACTTAGTTTACCCTGATTTCCATTGATGTGATCTATTCTTTTAGCAGCCTTGTGCTTCTGGGCAGTAAGGTGGAAGAACCTGGTATTTTTATCACCCGCACGGAGCCAAAGTGCTCTAGAATGTTGTCTCCAAAATAACTCCTCCTTAGAGATAATATTGTGGTAATCAGCTTGAATTTTATTTTCCTTGACTTTGTTGTCCTCTGTCAGGCCCTCTAGGTCAATAATTCTTTGAATTTCTTCGAGTTCATCTTGGACCAGACTTTTATTTTTAAAATATCTCCAAATTCTTCTTAATTCCAAACCTTGACTCTGCTTTTAATGTTTTTAATTTTTTGAACCACTCTGTACATCACAATTCCCTCCACTTGGATATTCCACCACTCTTCAATAAGCTTAACAATGGTAGGGTGTTGCATCCACATTTTTTCAAATTGAAATGGATAGCTCCTCTTCCCTGAAATAGGATTCGCTTGAATAGATACAGGAGAGTGATCAGAGCCAACTCTAGGAAGAGAAGATAGTGAACAGTCATAGAGAAGAATCCAGTCCATAGTCAGAAGGGACCTATCCAGCCGGACTTGAATCAAATTATCCCCAACTCTTCTGTTAGACCAGGTTAAGCTGCTACCTGTAAGTTCAAGGTCCAAGAGGGCTTGGTTATTGATGAAATCCATGAGAGCTATTCCACTATCAATCTAAGAGGAGATACCACCCATTTTTTCAGAGTCTGTCATGGGAGTATTAAAGTCTCCAACCACCATCTAGTCATCATGATTAAAGTTGCTTCTCTCCGCTTCCAATTTTTTCCAGAATCTATCCCTTCCAGTTTTTGAGTTGGGAGCATAAATGTTAGAGAGGACCCAAGTGAATCCATCTCAAATATGGTTGAATCTTATAGAAGAGATATGACCTTCTGATTTGATAAGATCCCTAGAGATAGTGTTCAGGTTCCAAAAGGTAGCAATACCACCTGAAGGTCCCACTGAGCTACACCCAGTCACTGCACAATTTTTAAACAATTTTATCTTTTCCACTTTATCTCTTATCATTTTAGTTTCTTGTATAAGAATGATATCTGGTTTTTGATCTTTGACTAAGTTTCTCAATACATCCTGCTTGTGGGGGCTATTTAATCCCCTGATGTTCCATGAAATAATATTCATTTACAACTTTTGGGAGAAATCCTGGATGGTCCTTTGTCACCCATCTGCTATACTTTATCTACTCTCCTGATCACGAGTGAAGCTGTTCCTAGGTCAGCCTCTCAGAAGTTTTGGAGTACCCACATCCACTTTCTTAGCTCTAGTTACCACTCCTCCTTAGGGCATCCCAGAAATGTTGCTGGTGTGTTTCTTCTTGCTGGTAGAAACCTCACTCCAAGGGTCCCCTCCATCTTCTAAAAAAGGGTTAGATTCTTCAATTGAGTCTGCCCAGCTAGAGTTTTTCTTAGGGGTTTGAGGGCTAGGGATATTGTCAGCCATTTTAGCACCTAGATATATTATAACATCTAAAGGAGAAAATGAATTCTCAATACAAAGGGTTTCCATACCTTTTTGATCTTCAGCAATTTCTCCTTCTTCAAAAAAGTCCTCTGGCTCTATTGTCTTTGATAGGGGAGGATCCCCACAGCATGTTTGGTTAGCATCCCCTAGTGAAGCATTCATTAGACTAGTAGCAACATCTTTCTCTGTATATATCACTAGCTCTGTTGATGTAGGAGCTGGGGGTTTAGTCAGAGGTTTTCCTTCCAGATCTTTCTTGGTTCCTTTGGAGGGAGATTTTTTTATTTCTGAGTCTTGAGAGGGAATTCTTTCACCCTATGACCTGATTTCTTGGAGGTAAAGCACACAAAGGGGAGGGATTCAAACTCTACTTCTTGCGACCAAGATCCAAGCTTAGATTTAATCACTATATTGTTTGGAAGATCCATTGTCTGGAGGATGTTAACACAAATCCTGGCATACACCCTTCTCATTTTAGCTGCTGTCATAGGATCAATTGATAGGAGATTTCCAAAGGAACTAGCTAATCCACCCAGAACATCTTCGTGCCAATATTCAAGGGGAAGCCCCGGGAATCTGACCCAGACTACAGCCGAGACAAAGAAAGCCAAATCATTTAGAACCAGATTAGGGGACCACTTATGCAGGGCAAGGGTGAAGCGGCCTAGCATCCAAGGGCCCCCATAGAGAATATGAGAGATATCTTCCATATTGGAGAACTCAAAGGAAAAGAATCCTTTAGCCATTGTAGCGATATCAACTTGCCCTTTCAGAAACTATTTCCTCTTAGCAAACAATCTGACAGCTTCAATATTAGGTCTTCCTCCTGCAAACTTGCCTATCAGGGTCATTTCCATTGCCAAAATGGAATGATCGATCAAAGGATCAGGGACAATAATAGAGAATTCTCCTTTTGCTAGGTTGGATATCACATTAACCGTAGGAAAGGTAGATTTCCTTGTTGGTTTAATACCAAAGAGGCCCGCCCACTTTCCCTTCGGAGCTGACACTCCAGCTTTGCAATATTCTTGAGCTTGTCGAGGACCTACAGAGGGGCCCTCATTCAAAGTACTCTCAGGTATAGTAATCTTAGTTGACTTCAACCCATTTTGGTCAAAATCAACCTTGATGTCATTATGCTAGGGAGGGAGCCCACCCGATGGAAGAGAAGATTCCAGAGTAGGTACTGTACCTGTAGAACCTACACTGCCATGGCCAGGATTTGAAATTAGGTTCCCACTCAAGGAATTCTCCAGAGGTTTCCCGCTCAAGGTTTCCACCATTTCAACGTCTAAAGCTCAAAAAAAATAAAAAATAAAAAGAAAATAAAATAAAATACAATCCTTGTGTTCTTGTCTTGGTTCTTGGAGCAATTTGGTGAATTTGTGTTTGATCTTTTGAAGGAAAACCTCTCTCTCTCTCTCTCTCTCTCTCTCTCTCTCTCTCTCTCTCTCTCTGTATTTGGTAANCCTCTCTCTCTCTCTCTCTCTCTCTCTCTCTCTCTCTCTCTCTCTCTCAGTATTTGGTAAATCTCTTCCATTGCATACTCTCTTGGATTCTTTCCTTACCTATTTCATTTTACTTTATGTCTCTAACATGGTATCAGAGCTGGTTTAATCCTTTCTTTTGAGTGTGCATGCAGGATAGCTGAAAGATATGTCAGTTGTGAAGGAGAAAGCAATTTTTTTTCCTATCTAACTCTTGTTTGCAGGTTTTCTTTCATTGTTTCTTACAAATCTAACATTTCTTTTAATTCTAACTTTTTCTGGATGGATTATCGCCAGATCTAAGTTTTTTCATCTCTTTTTCAAGATTCTTTATAGTACTAATCTCACCCTTTATTGGGCAATCGCAAGGGTTTTCATGTTTTTTAAGTTCTTTATCTCCCTTTGTCAGGAAACCGCAAGGGACTTATAGTTTGCATATTCTATTTTAAATTGATATTTTAATTTGTATATCTAACATCTTATCTACAGATTTAGACTCTCTATGCTAACATTTTATTTTGTTTATTAATATTTTGTTGTTATCTCTGATTCATAATCTCTCCAAATATTTTTTTGCAACATCTAATTTATTTCATTATCTCTATTTTATCAGCATTTCATCTTATATCTTACCTTTGTATACGTTTAATCTATAAGATAATCCATCATTGGTTAGCTCTCTTATTATTATATATTGACATTGATTAGCATTCAATCTATGCCTTTCATCTTTGTTTAGCATACTCTCAAATCTTCTATATTGCTCATTGGACAGAATTTATTGTACTTTACACAACATTATTGCATATTTCTTTATCTTCACATATCATAGCGTAGCCCCTGTCACTTCCAAGCGCAACCTTTTCTCTTTTTCAATGCAGCATTGCACATCTTTACTATTTTTCTACGCAGCTTTACCTCTCATTCACATTTGGCAACATATAGTATTTCTTTGCCTCTCGCAGCATATAGCATTTTTATCCATATTATTTGCCTCTCACAGCTCCTCTTTAAACTTTTAAAACTAGCGCAGACTTTAACATTTTATACCTTCATCTTCTTGCTGACATATCCTTGTATTTAGTGTAGACTTGTTCATCTTCCATGTAGCATCCCAGACTTTTTTCACTCAACATTCTTAGCTTGTGCATCATATGCTATTATCTTGCACAGGATATTCTCTTTGTTTATCGCTTCTTTACCTGTGTTCTTAGATTCTTCATTGCACAACGGTTTTTTATAGATTTTCACTACTTTGGTATCTATTTTCTTCTAGTTAGGGGCAGTAGATTGTATATACTGAGTAATGTTTCAAATTATTTCTTCAGTCAACGTTCTTTCTGATAAAGCGCTGCAATTATCTGGTTATTATTCTGAAATAGCTTTGATTAATATTCTTTTCTGAATATTAGTTATTGTTCTGTGATTCTTTTCTCCTGCAAATCTGTGGTTTTTCTAATTTTAGTTGTAGTTTGAATATTATCTTTGACTCATCTCATCTCTAATTACTTTATTTTATTAATTTTGTTCATCAACATTATCAATTAGTTTAAATTAATTCATTTCTTATAAATTTTATTAAGCATTTGACTTAAATTAACATTTTTATACATCAATTTGTTTATTCAAATTGTTGTTATTCATTTCTTATCATCATTTTTTTCTCTAATCTAAGCTTCATTTAAAATTAATCTCTTCTATCTTAGTATTTTGAAATTTTGTTTAAATCAAGAAGTTTAAACGTCAATACATTTTTCCTGCTTTATTTTACCTCTTGAATCTTTTCATTACTAAGTTATTTATATCAATTCTTACCATATTCAATTGTTGGATCACTAATTAATTTCTATTAAAATTTGTTCTTACATTTAATCTAAATATTTAAATTTTTTTCATATCAATTTTTAACCATTCAATTGTAAGTTACATTATTTTTAAATTTATATTTCTTGATCCTTATCTTTATATATTAATTGTAATTCATCTCATTTATATTAATTTGATCATTTTTCTTATTAATCATGTCTACTCTAATTCCGTAAATTAAACTAAATACTTCTAATTATCATTAATAGAAAACTCATGTTTTCTTTCTATTTCAGTTTAAACATTTGCTTGAAGTTGCTACAGATTCATCTATTGAACCAACTGCCTCTGCTTCACAAGCAGAAAAAGATGCATGAAAAACCAAGAACAAAGAAGCTCTTGGTTTGATTGGTCTCTCAATAGTTCATGATCTCTATGTCTTAATTGGACATTGTACCAAATCCCATCAAGCGTGGGATATTCTGCAACAGACATATGATAGCTCATCTGAATCCCGTAAGATTCAACTCCAAGACAACTTGGAGGACTTGAGGTATGATGACTTTAAAACTATGGATGAATTTTTACTCAATTTTGATGCAATTAAAACTCAACTAAGTGGTATTAATGTTAGTTTAAGTGACATTAGATTAATTACTACTATTCTTAATAAATGCCTTCCTAAAGAGTTTCAGTAATTCATTACTACTATTCACTCTTAGCTTGCAATTCCTAGCTTGGCTCCTCATTTAACTTATTCTATTTTTCAAAATTTGTTACGTCAAGAGGAGGATAATTATTGCAATTTGGTACTATTAAGTCTTTTGAACATGCTTTTGTATCTAAAACTCAAAATCAAAATAGTAAGTCTCATACTAATCATCATAATAATGATCATCATAACAATAATTATTCCAATAACAACAATAATTATCTTAACAATAATCATCATAATAATGGTTATTCAAATAACAATAATCATACTAATAATTATTCAAACAACAGGTCTAATTATAGGCCATCATACAATAATAAATACAATAGTCAACAAAATCAGAAACCACATTGTACTTATTGTGACAAAGATGGTCACCTAACTAATGTTTGTTTTTAAAGCCAAAATCAAAAGAATCCTATCAATAACAATAATCAAAATAATTTCAAATCTCAAGGTAATCAATCTCGTCGTGCTTTTACTACTTGTTATAAATCTTCTCATGCCTTATAATGGATTATTGATAGTGGCGCTTCTCATCATGTTACATCTCATAGAGAAGTATTTGATTGTTTTCAACCTGATACTACTAATATTCCTATTTAATTAGCTAATGATCATAGTTGCAAAGTTGATGGATTTGGTGATGGTAATGTTCCAAATGGAAAGTTACACAAAGTTCTTTATGTTCCTGAATTGAAATCTAATCTTCTTTCTATTTCTCAATTATGTCAAGATTACAAAGTTGAATTTCATAAGGATATGTGCTATATTATTTATCATAACACTGATCATGTTGTTTCTAATGCTAAGATGGATCATGATAACTTGTTTAAATTTTGTGATTTCGCCTCTTCAAGGTACTTTTTGAAAGTTAATATTGATTTCGATGTATGGCATGAAAGGCTTGGCCATTTGAATTCTGATTATATACTTTGATGCAAAAATCTTACATGGTTGAAGGATTACCCCATATTGTTCCATCTAAAATTACATGCACAGGGTGCATGAGTAGAAAAATGAAAAGGGAGCCCTTTTCTCATGGTACTTCATGGAGGGTGTCTCATAATTTACATCTTATTGATAGTGGTCTTTTGGGTCCAATGGAGAACGTATCCATACAAGGTTCAAAGTATTCCCTATCCTTTGTGGATGATTTTACTAGAATAATTTGGATTTATTTCTTGCATACTAAAGATCAAGTTCTTGACACATTTTATGAATTTCATATGTTTGTGGAAAGGCAATCTGGTTCTAAACTTAAAATTCTTAGAACAGATAATGGTAGTGAATATGTTAATAATTCTTTTCGTTCTTACTTGAGATCTTTTGGTATAAAACATCAGCTTACCGTTCCTTAAACACCACAACAAAATGGTGTGGCGAAAAGGAAGCATATAACTATTGTGGAGATGGCTAGATGTATGTTACGTGCAAAAGATATGCATTACAAGTTTTGGGTTGAAGTAATGGCTTGTGCCACTTATATTCTTAATAGAATGCCTACTAAGGCTTTGCAAAATATAACTCCTAAGGAAGTGTGGTCCGGTAGGAAACCCAATTTACAACATTTGAAATTTTTTGGATCTATTGCTTATGTTCACACACCCAAAAAAAAGGCATAAATTAGATTCTAAATCTTCCTCATTTACTTTTGTTGGGTATGATTAATCTAATAAAGGTTATAAATTTTATGATCCTATTACTAACAAGGTTCATATTTCAAGAGATGTTATTGCAGAAAATGAATTTCATGATTGTTCCAAGGTCAAAGATGATGAATTTCAAGGGGGTATTATTGATCTCAGGGAGGACCAACCTCCTGTTCTAAACCCTACTCCTAATGCATCTATTTCTATTCCTACTAGTATTAAAAAATATGATGATGATGGTAAGAATATTTCTACTCCTCCTAGTGATAATTTTGCTCATTATAGTGATAATGTTGTTCATGATGATAATGATAGTGATGGTGAAAATGATGAATTTACTCCTCATAGTGATATTTCCATTACTTCTAAGATAAATCGTAAATGGTTTAAATATTTACTTAATGAAGGTGATGATTATATTAGTAGAATGGGTGGTCTTAGACCTAAGAGACTTAACTACTGTAACTATTCTTTAATGTCTTCTCTTATGCATTCTAAAGATCCTCAAACTTTTTCTCAATCTAAAAATCAACCTCATTGGCAAAGTTCTATGCAAGATGAATATGATAGTTTAATTTCTAGTAATACTTGGGATTTAGTTACTTTACCTCATGGCAAAAATCTTGTTTCATGTATTTGGTTATATAAAACTAAGTTGAATGCTAATAATGAAATTAGTAGGTTTAAAGCTAGATTAGTAGAAAGAGGTTTCTCTCAAGTTTAAGGAATAGATTATAATGAGACCTTTGCTCCTGTTTCAAAAATACCTACCATTAAATTTGTTCTTGCTTTAGCTGCAAAACGTAATTGGCCTATACACCAAATGGATATTAAAAGTGCCTTTTTAAATGGTGATTTGCATGAAGAAATCTATATGTCTCAACCTCCTAGTTTTATTAAATAAGGTAATGAGCATCTTTTATGTAAACTTAAGAAATCTATTTATGGTTTACAACAATCTCCTAGAGAATGGTATTCCAAAATCAATGCTTTCTTTATTTCTCAAGGTTTTTCTAGAAGTAAAAATAATCCTAAATTGTATATCAAGCATAGTGAAGATGACATTATTATTATCATTCTTTATGTTGATGATTTGATTCTTACTTCAAGTTATAACCATTTAATTTCTGATATAAGTCTCAACTTAACCAAAGGTTTCAAATGACTATTTTAGGACTTCTACATTATTTCTTAGGAATGCAAATTTGGCAAACCCCTAAGGGTTTTTTTATTTCACAAAGTAAATATGCTAAAGATATTCTTGATAGATTTCATATGAATGATGCTAATCATGTTTCAATTCCATGTGAATTAGGAACTAAGTTAATGATAGATATGGAATCTCCATTTATAGATTCTACTCCTTATAGACAACTTGTAGGAATTTTAAATTATCTAACTCTCACTAGACCTGATATATCTTTTAGTGTTGGTTTTGTTTCAAGATTTATGTCCAAACCTCAACAAGCGCACTTCAAAATTTCTAAAATAATATTAAGATATATTAAAGGTACTCTTGATGTAAGATTATTTTATGATGCAAATTTTGATTTTAGATTAAAAGGCTTTACTGATTCAGATTTAGGTGGAGACCCAAATAATGGGAAATCTACTTTTGGGTATTGTTTCTTTCTTGGTTCAGGTGCTATATCTTGGAAAAATAAAAAAGATCAATATGTTTCACTATGTTCTACTGAAGCTGAATACAAAATTTGTACCAATGCCTCCAAAGAATCCTTATGGCTTAGAAGAATTCTTGAAGATTTGGGTCTACCTCAACATAAACCTACACCTTTATATTGTGACAATCAAAGTGAAATAGCCTTGGCAAATAATCTCGTCTATCATGAAAAGTCAAAACACATTTTTGTCCACCATCACTTCATTAGAGAGAAAATTGAATAAAAGAAAGTTTCACTCATCTATTGCAAGGGTGAAGATCAAGTTGCAGATATTTTGACAAAGCCTCTTTCTAGAGAGAAATTTGAATTTCATTGTAACAATTTGGTTTTGATACCTCTTGATATAAATCCCCCAAGTAAAGATTAAAGAGGGGTGTTTGAATTTAATCTTACCTTGGTAAAATATGTATTTAAAGGATAAACCCAAGGTATCCTATATTGTATTTGTCCTCTAGTCCAAGTAGGAGGACATGTCACATTTTTGTAATTCCTTTAATAAGAAAATTACATATTCCTCCTTAAGAGGAATCTCACATTTGGCACACACACAATGTGAATGTGGCATCCATAGAAGATGGGAGTTAAATGCAAAATCCCCCACTCATCTCTATTTAAGAGGTGCATCTCACACACTTTCTCAATAATCTTCTCTTCTTTCTCACTTCTCCTCACATTCTCAAAAGTTTCTCTCAATATTGTATTGAGCTTATTTCTCTCATTATTTAGGCTTTGTACCATATTCATATTATTCACAAGGGGTTTTTTCTTGTTTTTCCCCTTTCAAATCCTCGTGTTCTTGTCTTGGTTCTTGGAGAAATTTGGTGAATTTGTGTTTGATCTTTTGAAGGAATCTCTCTCTCTCTCTCTCTCTCTCTCTCTCTCTCTCTCTCTCTCTCTCTCTCTCTCTCTCTCTCTATTTNATCTCTCTCTCTCTCTCTCTCTCTCTCTCTCTCTCTCTCTCTCTCTCTCTCTCTCTCTCTCTCGATATTTGGTAAATCTCTTCCATTTCATACTCTCTTGGATTCTTTCCTTAAGTTTTTCATTTTACATTATTTTTTTAACACCTACTCAATTATAAACATTTTATAATTATAACTGAAGCAAAGAATTCCATCACTTGATACAGAGCTTAAATCTAAAACATGGCAATACACAGATCAAGCCTTGCATTTCCCTTTAAAGGCATGGAAATTGAAATCCTAGTAATAGAAATACTGGAACTAAAGATGGAGAAGACAACTACAAAATTATGAAAATTAGAGGCATTCAATCCAGTGGTCTAAAGTACACAAGAATATATACTCTACAATAAATTTATGTGATAAAAAAAGGCCAATGCAATAGTTGGACCATTTTCCTTTGAAAGATAAAGGCACCTGGGATAATTTATGACTCATCCCAAAATGTGAACAATTCATTGAACACAAAATTCAAATGAGACAGACACTTATTGCAGAGAGACTAACGCTTCACAAAAAGAGGCGTATAAAATAATAGACATTTATCTTATTTTGACATTTCAACATAATTGAGAAAGTTTAACGATGATAGACAATAGATCTCAATAGGATACTAGAGTCATGCCTAACTAATACCACATAGCATGATGCAATAAAAGGATAATAGGAACATCAAATCTAATCCACATGAGATAAGGTACAAAAAAAAATAATCACATTAAAAAACATCTGATATATCTAGATTAGTTGTTTACATAATGCTTTATTTATTTTATATTACCCTCTATATTTTTATTCTATGCTTTAATTATTTTATTATCCAAGATATTTATATTTTATAAAAGTATTTTATTTTCCCTTAAAAGAGATTCACATATATGTCCAAATGAATGTGTGTGTAATTGTAAGGGTGAAAAATAAATACTTTTTCATCTCCATTTTGCCCTCAATTTGATACGTGTATCTCTACACATGTGAGTGTGTGCATAAAATAATTCACATGCCTTACATAGTTTCATTACTAACTACCAGACAAGTTTCAACTACATCATCACAAAATTTATTCATCCTTTGTACTCTGATGGATGTCTATACGGTGTTCCAAAGCTCCTACTTCAACACATGCAGGAAATATGCTAGACAACATTTCTTTGAGGCATCTATTCAAAAATTTCACATGCCTTGTGTATGATGAGCGATGCCCATGCCTTGTTTCAAGACTCAAATTTTGGCATGGGAAAGGAGGATGTTGGAAAGGGTTGTGAATTCTTTACACCTCCCAACTTTATTTTCTCAAATATAAATATACGCATGTATATATGCATGCATCTATCTGTATTTTCAACAAACACATGTTCTGCACATTCTTCAATCATGGCTTGTCATGAGACCACATTTTTTTTAGGCATTTTGTAAAATAGTTTACATGCCTTGTCTATGATTCTACATTTTGCATGCATGTCTACCAGGGCATTTTTGACCATTATATTTGACAAAAGTCCACCTTCACCATGTTTGGGGGATGCTAGAAAAGGTTGTTGAATCTAGAATATATGTATACAAGCTAAAGCATTTGATAAATTACTAGATTCACAATTAGAGTTTAAGATTCACCATACTTCCTAAAATATACGCATGTCAAATACCCACTTTCATTGGATGGTCATAAATTAGTCCATACTTCATACCTTCCCCTCTCTAACTAATTCAAATTCATCATTTCCCCATCCCACCCTTGAAAATTGTGGTTCTTTCCTTGCTATTATATAGAGGGAGTGACCTCACTTTCTTGGAACTTGTAATATATTTCAAGAACACACAGTCTAGACAACAAAGGCGTCAATGGCTGAAACATAATGCACTCCAATATGCTAATGGAGATTATTTAGTCCAAATCCTAACTGGTTGGTGAAAATACCCCAATAAGAAACCACAAAATTTGCAAATTGATTCATAGAAAATTTCCAAACCCATTTCATGTTATCTTTTCTAGCCAAAGGACATATAAAAAACCAAAGTAATTTCTGTCAAATCTTCTATAAAAGAAAACAACACTGAAAGGAAACACCATGCCCGGCGCAAGGGAAATAAAGCTTTATCTACTCCAAAACCTAAGCAAATTGACACTCTTCAATCAATTCCTAAAATTGCATTGAAATTTTACAGACAAGTTGCACATAGTTAAATTTGTTTGCATTTTTTGAATAAAATAAACCCTAAATGAAACAGTGAACATAGTTAAATATATACCAAATAAGTTGAAATCATCATATATAATAGTGGGAACTTGTACAGACAATTGCTTCCAAAAATAAACACAATTAAAACCCTAAAACTACATTAAAATTTGAATAATTAGTTAAACAACATTAGATTTGTACTGATTTTATGAAGGCTCGTGAATATGCACCAATCCATTCTTTCCAAATATTTGTTGCATATGCAAACTAATAGGGAGATTCCACTTCAAGATATTTCTTGCTCTTCCTAAGGATATTTCTTAGCCTTCCTAGGGAAATTTATCTTTACCCTAACTAGAGGATTCTTCTATCAATCCTCTACTCCATTGAATCTCTCCAATCAACTTCAAACTCTCTTCACAACTTCACAACCTTCTATGCACTCATGGCTCCTATCTAAGAAACTATGTTTCAATATTTCTTCGGTATGGTAATTAGGTTTCCATTATCTTTCTCCATGATTTTCAATAGGCTTTAGAACCCCTTTCACCAATCCTTCATGGGCTTTTCAATTAATTTCTTGATTCCCTATGTTTTAGGCCTTGTAGCACTTTTGCTCAATTAGGCCTCCTAAAAATTGAAATCTTGGAATTGCTTCTAAATTCCCTTAACAATCCTCCAAAGTAAATTTGTATTAATTCTAAGATCAACCTAGGCTTCAATATGTTTTATTTTTTGGTTCCTCCAAGTGTCTGTATACTGTACTTTCAAGAAACGCCTATTTTTAAGGGTTTTTAGGGCATATAGACCAGTCTATTTTTTGGTGGCTCAAAATGTGCTCAAATGAACTCACCTACACTTATCCTTTCAAGAACATGACCTTTTCCCATTCCCCTACACTTACCAACTTGGGATTGGCACAAACCAATCCATCTTGAACCATTCTTTAACCCTCTGCAACTCTACAAGCTCCTTGTCGGGTAACCCTGGACTCGCCTATGGCTTGCTGGTAAAATTAGAGCACATTTTACATAACATATTTGCATAGTATACAGAGTGCCCTTCTTGATTCCAAGTGGCCATAAGGGTTCAACCATTGGAATTCAAGAAGGAGACATATTTACATAACTACCTCTCTTCAGGACATCACACTAGTGAAACTAAAAGAATTTACAAAATGCTAAAGAAATGAAAAAAAATTCCAAACCAAGTCCACACAAGGTATCTACATAAAAATAAATAAACCTTCAATGCATAATAGATTACCATTCAATCCATTTTAATGTGCATGAAGGCTTAAAAGTGTCTTTGTGTTAGAAAACCAGTCAATTACTTGCTTCTTCCAAAATAGTTGATACAATCTGAAAACCAACCCTTCAATTAGGGTTTATTTAGTCTTATATAGCCCTCCCACACATGTTCATACCCTAAGGCTGGGATTTAGACTCATTTATAGCTATTTGCAACTTTTTAGAAAAGTTGTCATGAGCAACTTTTGTAATTTTTTTGCAATCTTGTCTTTTCATTACTCCTAACTTGCATAGTTTGATTGAAAATCAAAATATTTGGTCCAAAACCAAGTCTAGACCTCATCTAACCTCTTACATCTCATTTTTCATTCTATTCCATATTTTGACCAACTTTTACTCTCCTAGAACTTAATGCAAAAATAGACTAACTAGGACCTTTTTGGATTAAACCAAAGACATGAAGCTAAAAAATCCTATTTACAAGACACTCCACACACCTTGGGACTTTATAATATTCCTTATTCATTGGTGGTTTGATAGAACCACCTACAAGCCAAAATTGAAATAGGATCTTTCCTAGGACCCTAAGGTGCTCCCGCACCATTCTCCTCCTGCAATAAGAAAGTTAAGTTACCTAAGGTGTGATGATCTCTAAACTGATGCCATGATTTTTGAAATCACCCTCTTCTATCCAAGTAGCCTCTAATTCAGGTTGATGCTCCCACTTGACTAGATGCTCCATGTAGATCTTGTGTCTAGTCTTTCTCTTCACTCTAGAATCTAGGACCCTTTCAACTTGAGGCTTAATCTAGACAGGTACATTGAGTTCTTCCACATCCTTGGCCATTTCTATACTATACTCCTTCTCCTCTATATCCGAACCTTTTTATTTAGTTAAATCCTTCGCATTGAAGAAAGGAGATATTGATAGCTCCTTTGGTAGATCTAACTTGTAGGCATTAAGACCATACTTAGCCAATACCTTACATGGTCCAACTCTCCTCATTTGAAGCTTTCTAGGAATGACCTTATGTAGTCTGGCTTTATTGAGGTACACCATCACCAAGTCTCCTACATCAAATTTTAAGTCTCTTCTCCCTTCATCCACCTTAGCTTTAAGATTTTGGTTTTCTTCCATTAGAGTCTTCTTCACCTTTTCATGGACCTCTCTCATATATTGTGCAAATTCCTCTACATTTCCACTCATTCCTTCATGATCCTTTAACTCTCTAAGCTCACAAATTCCCCTTGAGTGTAGTACATATACAATTTCAAATGGACTCTTACCATTTGACATGTTTGTACTGTCATTATAGGAAAATTCATCCTATGGGATTACTTGATCCCATCCTTGACCATACTCCTTGTTCAGACATATTTTAAACAAGTCTCATAGCACTCTATTGATTACCTATGTTTTACCATCCATTTGAGGATGATATGCAAAACTATGTGCCAAATTGGTTCCCAACCTCTTCTAGAGTATTTTCCAAACATGCCCCATAAATTTCACATCCCTATCTAAGACAATGTTGATTGGTAGGCCATGGATCCTTACCACTTCTCAAAAGATGAGTTGGGCGATGTAACTAGAATCATGGGTTGTTTTATAGGGTATAAAGTGACTCATCTTGCTAAACTGGTCCACCACAACATACACACTATCCAAACTAATCTTTGTTCTAGGAAATCCCACAATATAGTCCATGCTTATGCACTCCCAAGGCCTATTAGGTGTAGGTAATGGTTGATAAATTCCTACATTTGAAGAGGTACCCTTGGCTTTTTGGCATATGACACACTATTCTACATATCTCCTTACATCCTTTTGCATTTTAGGCCAATGTTAGAGTCTTTCCGCTAGATCTAAGGTTTTATTCAACCCAAAGTGACCACTTAGTCTGCCATTATGATTCTCTTGGATGAGGTTTTCCTTCATGGATCCTCTTGGAAGACATAATTGTTTCCCGTTAAATAAAAAACCATTCTGTAGAGTGTATTCAGTAAACTTACTATGGAAGTGATTATCAAAATCAATGCATACCTTATGAATTTCTGAAACATTTGCATCCCCTACATATAATTCCCTGAATCCTTCAACTCTTATGCTTTGAAATTGGATTTTCTAGATAGTAAGAAATCTCCTACTAAGTGCATCTGCAACTTTATTGTTTAACCCCTTCTTGTGTTTGATGGTGTATGTATATGATTGCAGAAATTCCATCCATTTGATGTGCCTAAGACTGAGCTTTTCTTGAGTGTTTATATATCTTAGGGCTTGGTTACCTATGTATACAACAAACTCCTTTGGCAATAGATAGTGCCTCCACTTTTCGAGATCTTGGACCAATGCATAAAGATCTAAATCATAAGATGAATACCTTGACTTGGCTTTATTTAACCTTTCACTAAAGAAGGCTACTGGCCTCCCTTCTTGACTCAATACTGCTTCATAGTTATATTACTTGTATCACACTCCACAACAAATAATATTTCAAGACTAGGAATTACAAGGATGGGTTGCGTATCTATCTCCTTCTTCAACCTCTCAAAACCTTCATTCGCTTCTTTGGTCCATATGAATCTGGTCTTAACTCCAGCTTTTATGGTATCTAGGACAGGTTCACAAATCTCACTAAACCTTCTCACAAAATTCCTATAAAACTGAGCCAAACCATGGAAGCTCCTCACTTTTGTCCCTATTTTTTGGAGTAGGGAAACTTAGGATTGCTTCTACTTTTCTTTTGTCCATTTTTAGATCACCTCGAGAGACTACAAAACCTAGGTAAACAAGTTCTTGTTTCATGAACTCACTCTTTTCAAGATTATTGGTCAACTTCTCTTCTTGGAGTTTCTTCAACACAATCTCTAGGTGTTTCATATGCTCTTATTTTGTCTTACTAAAAATGAGGATATCATCTAATTACACTACTACAAACACACCTATATAATATTTTAGGACTTAATTCATTACTCTCATAAATGTACTAGGTGCATTTGTAAGCCCAAATGGAATTACTAACCACTCATAGAGTCCCTCTATGGTTTTAAAGTCATACTTCCACTCATCCCCCTCTTTCATCCTAATTTGATAATATCCACTCTTAAGTTCAATTTTTGAAAAGTACTTAGCACCCCCAAGACAATCCATCAAGTCTTCTATTCTAGGAATAGGAAATCTATACCTAATTATTATCCTATTTATTTCCCTAGAATCAGTACACATCCTCCTATTACCTCCCATTTTAGGTGCCAAAACCACTGGATTAACACATGCTTTGATGCTCTTTCTGATTAGTCCTTGCTCCAACAACTCTTGGAATTGCCTTGCAGTCTCCTTGTTTTGTTCTAGTGTCATCTTGTAAGCATCTTTGTTAGGCAGTGATGCCCCTGGAAAAAATTAATCTAATGACTGGTTTCTCTTTGTTGAGGTAGGGTGGCTGGTGTCCCATCACAAATGATATCTTGGAATTAATCTAGAAACTATTTGACTTCTTCAGTCATAGGTGCTTGTTTTTGTGTCTCTTCATCCTTTGGTTTCACAATGATGGCATATCCAATCTCTTCTTCTTTCTTCATATCACTTTGTAATTATTTCCCACTCATTAGGAGTGTATTGGAGTCAATTTTCTTCACTATTTCCTCTTCTATTATGGACTATATTTTATAGGTGACTCTATTCTTCTTGAATGAGTACTTATTGTCCTTGCCATGGTGAACTGCTTCTCTATCATATTGCAATGGTCTTCCTAGCAACATATGGAAAGAACCCATAGGTAATACATCACATAGTATCTTGTCTTGGTACTCTCCTATGGTGAATTCAACCCACACTTTCTCATTAACTAGTATGTTTTTCCCTTTGTTTAGCCAAGTTACTTTGTAGGGATATGCAAAGGGTATCTTATTTAACTTCAACTTCTACACTACCTCCTCTGAGATTACATTATCTATGGATACATAGTCTATGATGACTCTACAAACCTTGCCAAGGATCTCATATTTGATCCTAAATAGTTCTCTCCTCTTCTTGTGTTCTTATTTACCAGGATCTTTGATCATCACTCTCCTAAGCATGAGACTCTCACCTTTCTCTGAATCTAGAGTTATCTCTGATTTCTTCACATGACTATCTTCTTCTTGGACATATGCTATCTTCTTATCATCATGTGAGGATGATTCCTTGTCTAGACATCTATAGGAAGGGTTTCCTATTTGTCCACAATGGTAACATTTTATGCCAGCAAAGTATGAACTTCTGCTAGAACCACCAGTCCTACCTCTTCCACCAGTATTGTAACTCCTACCTCTACCATAGCCACCTCTATTTCTTGGCTCACTTACTTTTTCAATAAACTTAGAGTCCCCTTGACTTCTATGGTCATTACTTCTACCACTAGAGCCTCCTCTATGTCCACCGCCTCTTCCTCTGCCTCTAGAGTTAGATTCTTGCTTCTTCTTGTTTCTTTCCTCCACCTTGAGGTCCATTTGCACACAACCATGGATAGTACTCAGGGTAAAGAGAATTAGCTCTTCTTTAATGCTCTATCTAAGCCCATTGAGTTATCTTTCTACTCTGATTCTTTCCTCTTCATGTACCTTGGACCTAAGGCACAACTTCGAAAACTCCTATATATAAGAGGCAACATCCATCTCCTTTTGTATGATATTTTGTCTCTTCTTATGTAGTTAAATTTCATAATCATCTTTTAGGTATCTTTCTTTGAAATTAGTCACTGTATCCTCCCAATTCACTATAGGCTTCTTTCTTTATCTCTTTCTTTCTTCTTGTAGGAACTTCCACCAAGTTAAGGCTTGTCCTCTCAACCTAGACTTGGCTATCTTCACATTTTGGGCCTCTATAATTCCATCACATTTGAAGTGATTCTTCATTCCTTCAATCCACTCCATAAATAATTTTTCATCCATTCTACCAGTGAACATACGGATGCCTTCAAGTGTTTTTCCATTGAATGCTTTGAGGGCTTTGAGGAAAGGTTCCTCTGGTAATGGTGGGTCTGGTTCTGGTTCTACATCTTCTTATTTTTGTAATTTTCCCTTACCTTTAACATCTTCTAACTACTCCTTCACTTTGTCTGCAGTCTCTGCAACTTCTTTTAGTCATTTCTTCATTACCTTCATAGCTTCCTCTATAAGTATATTTCTCTCTTTCTTCTCAATCAAATCCCTTTCCAACTCTGCATTTTTCTGTTAGAATAGTCCCAAAGGATTACGGAGAGGGGGGGTGAATCAATTATCATCCAATTTAATTCTTTTTTCTTGTTAACTTTAGAATACAATAAAGTAAATGCACATTCAGATAACATAATAGAAAACACCACAATTTGGTTACGGGGAAACCAAATGGTAAAAACCCCGGTGGGAATTAACACCCACTGTGAACTATACTTGTTTATAATAATCCATGTTAGAAGATCTTGCAACCCTGTTAGGAATTGTTCTTTACAATGCAATAAGTATAGTGACCTGGTTAAGGGTCTGACCCTGTTAGGAGTCTTTTACAAATAATCCGGTTAAGGGTGAGGATTCACTGTCCAAAAGCTCACTGCTTTAATGGTGAAGGCTACAACCTTCTGAAGAATAGATATGCACTATATCTGATGATGAACTCTAGAGTAGACCTATTATCTTGATCAGTTCTAGTGTATTGTAATCTTTCACTTCTTCTTCACATAGATCGTTGCTGAATGAAACTCAACTGATATTTGCTCTGCACTTTCTTGCATCTTTTCTTATCATTCACACTTAGCATTCCACAAATGACTTTCTATATGTATCTTCCTCAAAGTATAAGATCAAGGGACATGTTAGACAACTCTTCATAACACCCTTATCAGCTTTTCTAATCACACAAGAATAATTACAACCATGCAATATTAATTGAATAGATGTGATGCTTCACGAAGTTGGCCTTACTAGATTAACTCTAACTTTGCAATCTTCTTGAAACACATTTGGCACCTTTAGATAACTATCATCAACTCATAAATAAACTTGAATATACACACACATATCCTGAGGATAGGTGCAACTCAAGAACCAATGCAATACATCAGCTCTATACAGACAAACTCTAGAAACTGTAACTGCCACATAACATAATTACACAACACAACTAAAACTTCATATCTGAGTCTGCGTGTATGAACTAAAAATAAACCACATGTCTACAACATGAATATAACCATGCAAGGCTTGATACCATCATTCTAATAAGTTCATACAAAACACTGCTGTATATTATATGTTTTCATTAATGACAAACATACAATCAACTAGCTTCCAGAAGTAAATCTCCAACAATCTCCCCCTTTGACATTGATGGCAACATATGATATTAAAAACATCTTCAGCACTTGGTATCTTCTTTCTTTTTACAATCTTCTCAATATCCTCATCAAAGATTTCTCTACACTACTGCAGCTCCTCTGTCTATGTTTATACTCCCCCAGAGTATATGCTCCCCCTTACTATATACTCCCCCTTTGACATCAATGGCAAAGGGTGCCATAAACAATTAAGCACGGGTACTACTCCAAAAGTAGAGTAGTCAACCATTCATCAGTCACTTAATGACTAATGTTCTTGCTACTTTTCTTAATCAGACTTAGGAGAGGGAATTACTCCCAACTTCTCCCTGAGATAGTCAAAAGTATCTTTTGATAAAGGCTTTGTGAAAATATCTACTAACTGTTCTTTGGTCTCACATAGTCCAATTTTACTTCATTATCTGCAACTTTTTCTCTAAGAAAATGGTATTTAATCTCAATGTGCTTTGTCTTTGCGTGCATCAGAGGGTTCTTGGACATGTTGATAGTACTGGTGTTATCACAGTGAATAACAATAGGATAGTCAACCTGTATACAAAAATATTTAACCATTTGTTTGATCCAAACCATTGTTGAACAATTTAATGCTAGTGCAACATATTCAACTTCTACTGTCGACTGAGAGATACAATTCTACTTCTTGCTTGCCCAAGAAACCAATCTATCTCCAAGAAATACTACTACTCCAGAAGTACTCTTTCTGTCATCAAGACAACCTGCCCAATCTGCATCTGTATACACATGAAGTTGTACATTCTTTGATTTAGGATACCATAAACCATAGTCTATAGTTCCCTTTAGATATATGAATATTCTCTTTATTGTCATTAGGTGATTCTATTTTGGTTCAGCTGCAAATCTTCCAACAATGCCAACTACATTAGATATGTCTGGTCTAGATTGAGTAAGATATATAAGTTTTCCAATCATAGACTTATATAATGTCTTGTCAACTACTATGAAATCATCTTCTTTAGAAAGCTTGCTTCCAGTTATCATAGGAGTGCATACTGGCTTACACTCATCCATCTTGAAGGTCTTCAATATTTTCCTCACATATTTGGACTGATTTATGAATATTCCTTTATCTGTCTGCTTTACATTTAGTCCCAAAAAATATTTTATAGGACCAATCATGCTCATTTCAAATTCATTCTGCATTTCTTTTGCAAATTCTAAACTAAGCTTGTCATTTCTTCCAAAGATAATGTCATCAACAAATATGGCAACAAGTAATAGTCCATCAGGTGTCTCTCTTATGAATAGGTTACAATCTTCTGCTCCTTTCTTAAATCCAATCCTAGTAAGATAACCATCTAGTCTCTCATACCAAGCTCTTGGAGCCTGTTTAAGTCCATAGAGTGCTTTCTTCAATCTGCATACCATGTCTGGTTTATCTGATAGTTTAAATCCTTCAGGTTGTTCTATGTATACTTCTTCCTTCAAGTCAGCATTCAGAAAAGCTAATTTAACATCCATTTAATATACTTTAAAATCCTTGAATGTTGCATAAGCCAAGAATAACTTTATGGCTTCGATTCTGCTCATAGGGGTAAATGTGTCAATGTAATCTATCCCTTCCCTTTGTGCATATCCTTTACACACTAGTTTTGCTTTGTTTTTGACCATTGTTCCATCTTCATTCATCTTGTTTCTGAATATCCACTTTGTTCCAATCACATTTTTGTCACTGGGTCTAGGGACCAATTCCCATGTATCATTTTTTATTATTTGATCTAGTTCTTCTTCCATTGCTTTCTGCCAATCAGAATCCTTGCAAGCATCTTCAACATATAAAGGTTCAATCTGTGAAAGTAAACATACCTCTTCATCCACTGTTAACATTTTAGCTTTTGATCTAGTCAAAATATTTCTGCTCTGATCTCCAATGATATCATCTTTTGAATGATACCTAGATGTGAATTTTGAAACTTTTGGTGTAACATCCTCATCTGTGATATGTGATACTTCTTTGCTTGATTCAGGTTCATTACATGAAACATCAATGCAATCAAATATTTCTTCAATAACAGTGTCTTTACTGCTAGGCCTGGGTTCATCCTCAATCATAGGTGCATATTCATAATAACTTTCTTGAACCATGAACTTCTCATCAATCTTTACATGAGTACTTTCAATTATCTTCTTTAATCTCAAATTAAAACATCTATATGCTTTGCTTTTAGTGGAGTAACCAAGGAAAATACCATCATCGCTTCTAGCATCGAACTTACCAACACCATCATCTCTCTTGATGTAGCACTTGTTGCCAAATATTTTGAAGTATTTTACTGTAGGTACATTACCAAACCAAAGTTCATAAGGTGTCTTATCCACACATGGCCTTAGTTGTGTTCTGTTGATAGTATAAATATTTGTATTGACTGCATCTCTCCAATAGGTGTGTGCAACTTTTCCTTCAATCATCATAGTGTGTGATGTATCAAGTATGATCATGTTCCTTCTTTCTGCTATCCCATTCTGCTGTGGGGTTCTAGGTGCACTCAACTATCTTTTAATTCCATGTTCTTCACAATAGTCATAAAACTAGTCAGAGGTGAATTCTCCTCCTCTATCTGATCTCGGACACTTTAGTTTTAATCCAGATTCATTCTCCACTTTGGCTTTGAATATTTTGAACTTCTCAAAAGCTTCAGACTTCTCTTTTAAGAATGAAACCCACATCATTCTTGAAAAATCATAAATAAACAAAATGAAATACCTTTCTCGATAATATGACCTAGTTTGAGTAGGACCACATAAATCTGTATGCACTAGGTCTAACTTGTTTTCAGCTGAGTTCTTATTGCTTTTAAAAGAACTCCTTACATGCTTTCCCATAACACATTCCTTGCATATTGTGTCATCTGGTCTTGCAATTATTTCTTTTAAAAGAACTCCTTACATGCTTTCCCATAACACATTCCTTGCATATTGTGTCATCTGGTCTTGCAATACTTGGAAGATCTCTAACTGCCTTGACATTGCTTATCTTTACTATATTATCAAAATTGATATGACAGAGTCTCTTGTGCCATAACCAACTATCATCCACTTTTGCAATAAAACAACTTACATCTGAATTGAGATAGAAAACATTACCTTTTGTTTTGGAGCCTAATGCAATCATGTCTCTTTATTTGTTTCTAATAATTCATTTGTTTTCTTTGAATTCCAAATGATAACCTTTGTCAAGTAGCTGTCCAACACTTAGTAAATTGTGATGTAATCCATCAACATATAGAACATCATCTGTCTTATTCTTTCCATCCAGGGTGATAGATCCTCTGCCTATGATAGGTTTAGGAGTGTTATCTCCAAATCTAACCATACCACCTTTGTACTTGTCTAGATGAACAAATCTGTCTTTATCACCTATCATGTGATGAGAACATCCGATGTCAATGATCCAATCAGTTCTGATGTCTACTTTGGAAATTAGGGCTAACTCCTGTGTTTCCTCTTCATCTTCAATGTCCATATGCTCAATCAATTTTTCTATGTCTTTAAGGGAAAAAAATCCAATTTCATCTTCTCCTGAATCTTCATCAGTTACACCTTCTTCAGCATGACAGCATTCCTTCCTGTATTTAGGTTTATAGTCAGATCTAAATTTCTTTACTCTTGTAGGACACTTGGATGCAAAGTGACCGATCTTGTTGCATGAAAAACATTTGAATGGAATTTTTTCTTCATATTTCCCTTTGCCTTTCTATTCTCTTTTAGCAATCATGGAAATGATTTCTTCTAGTTCTTCATAAACTTCTTCTTTCTCATTATTGCTAGAGATGTGAGATTTCTTACCATGAACTAAAGCTTTGAAGTTTGTTTCACCTTTTGGTTCAGTCTTCAATCTTGATATCTCAAATCTAGAGATTTTACTGATCAAAGTCTCTCTCTTGAAGTCTTGTGAAAATTGCATGGTTTCCTCTAGAATATTGATCTTGTTCTCATAGTCTGATGTTAGAGTTGTCAACATCTTGTCCATTATATATTCTTCTAATATTTCTCCACCATTGTTTCTGATTCTAGAAACTGCTTCATTTATCCTTTGATTGTAGGCTCTAATGTTCTCTTCAGGTAACATCTCAAGACCGTCGTATTTATTTTTCCATGTCTTCCTGTGTGCATTCTTTTCTTGAACATCTCCTTCAAACATATCTTCTAAATACTTCCATATTGTGTATGCCTTGTCTAATTTCTTGATCTCAGAGAATTCACTGTCAGATAGTGTACTTATAAGGGCTTCTTTTGCAACTACATTAGCTATGAATGTATCCTTCTATTTACTAGTAGCATCATCTCTTGATAGATATTTTAAAGAGGGAATAACAACTTCTTGTGTGGCTATCTCAAAGATGTCAAAACCAACACACTGTAGATGTGTTATCATTTTGTTTTTCCAATCCAAATAATTTTCTGAATCGAACTTGGGGCTCTCTTTTCTGAAGTAAGACATTTGATCTACCTTAAGTTGTTAGGCTTATTCTTCAAGGTACTTGGCTCTAATACCAATTGTTAGAATAGTCCCAAAGGATAACTGAGAGGGGGGGTGAATCAGTTATCAACCAATTTAATTCTTTTCTCTTGTTAACTTCAGAATACAATAAAGTAAATACACATTCAGATAACACAATAGACAACACCACAATTTGGTTACAGGGAAACCAAATGGTAAAAACCCTGGTGGGAATTAACACCCATAATAAACTATACTTGTTTATAATAATCCCTGTTAGAAGATCTTCCAACCCTGTTAGGAGTTGTTCTTTATAATGCAATAAGTATAGTGACCTGGTTAAGGGTCTAACCCTGTTAGGAGTCTTTTACAAATAATCCGGTTAAGGGTGAGTACTCACTGTCCAAAAGCTCCCTTCTCTAATGATGAAGGCTACAACCTTTTGAAGAACAGATATGCATTATATCTGATGATGAACTGTAGAGTAGACTTGTTGTCTTGATCAATTCCAGTGTATTGTAATCTTTCACTTCTTCTTCACATAGATCCTTGATGAATGAAACTCAACTGATATTCTATGCTGCACTTTCCTGCATCTTTTCTTATCATTCACACTTAGCATTCCACAAATGACTTGCTATAAGTATCTTCCTCAAAGTATAAGATCAAGGGATCTGTTAGACAACTCTTCATCACACCCTTGTCAGCTTTTCTAATCATGCAAGCATAATTACAACCACGCAATATAAACTTAATAGACGCAACACTTCACGAAGTCAGCCTCACCAAATTAACTCTAACTTTGCAATCTTCTTGAAACACATTTGGTGCCTTTAGATAACTATCATCAACTCATAACTAAACTTGAATATACACATGCATATCCCGAGGATAGGTGCAACTCAAGAACCAATTCAATCCGTTGGCTCTATACAAACAAACTCTAGGAACTGTAATGGCCACATAACAGAATTACACAACACAACTGAAACTTCATATTTGAGTCTGTGTGTATGAAAAAAACATAAACCACATGTCTACAACATGAATATAACTGCGCAAGGCTTGATACCATCATTCTGATAAGTTCATACTCAACACTGTTGTATATTATATATTGTCATCAATGAAAAACATACAATCAACTAGCTGCCAGAAGTAAATCTCCAACATTTTCACCATGGTGCTTTCTCCTATTGACTCACTCACCTCTGATATACACAACACTCTTCCCAAGCCTTTCAATGGATCTGATACCACTTTGATGGGGAGATTCCACTTCAAGTGATTTATTTCTCTTTCTAAGGCTATTTCTTAGCCTTCCTAGGGAAATTTATCTTTACCCTAACTAGAGGATTCTCCTATCAATCCTCTACTCCACTGAATCTCTCCAATCAACTTCAAACTCTCTTCACACCTTCACAACCTTCTATGCACTCATGGGTCCTATCCAAGAAACTATATTTAAATATTTCTTTGTTATGCTAATTAGGTTTCCATCCTCTTTCTCTATCATTTTCAATAGGGTTTAGAACCCCTTTCACCAATCCTTCATGGACTTTTAAATCGATTTCTTAATTCCCTATATTTTAGGCCTTGTAGCCTTTTTGCTCAATTACACTTCCTAAAACTTGAAATCTTGGAATTACCTTTAAATTCCCTTAACAATCCTCCAAAGTAACTTTTTATTTCTTCTAATATCAACCTAGGCTTCAATATTTTCTATTTTTTTATTTCTCCAAGTGTCTGTACACTGTACTTTCAAGAAACCCCTATTTTTAAGGGTTTTTAGGACATATAGACTTGTCTATCTTTTGGTGGCTCACAATGTGCTCAAATGAACTCACCTACACTTCTCCTTTTGACCACATGACCTTTTCCCATTCCCATACATTTTCAAACTCATTATTGGCACAAACCAATCCATCCAACCATTCTTTAACCCTTTGCAACTCTGCAAGCTCCTAGTAAGGTAAGTATGGAATCACCTAGGGCTTGCTGGTAAAATTAGATCCCATGCTCAAAAGGAACCAAAAATACATATTTACATATTATAAAGAGTTCCCTTCTTGATTCCAAGTGTCCATAAGGATTCAACCGTTGGAATTCAAGAAGGAGCCATATTTACATAACTACCTCTATTTAGGACAGCAAACCAGAGAAACTAAAAGAATTTACAAAATGCAAAAGAAATGAACAAAATTTCCAAAGAAATTTCACACAAGGTATCTACATAAAAATCACTAAACCTTAAACTCATAACATATTACCATTCAATCCATTTTAGTGTGGATGAAGGCTTAAAAGTGTCTCTGTGTTACAAAACCAGTCAATTACTTGCTTCTTCCAAAATAGTCTGTATAATCTGACAGCCAACCCTTCAATTAGGGTTTATTTAGTCTTATATAGTCCTCCCACACGTGTTTAGGCCCTAAGGTTGGGTTTTAGACTCATTTATAGCTATTTTCAACTTTTTAGTAAAGTTGTCATGACAACTTTTCAAAGTTACAAAGTTGTCATGAGCAACTTTTGCAATTTTTTTGGGATCTTGTCTTTTCATTACTCCTAACTTGCATAGTTTGATTGAAAATCAAAATATTTGGTCAAAAACCAAGTCTAGAACTCATCTAACCTCTTACCTCTCATTTTGGATTCTGATCCACATTTAGACCAACTTTGACTCTCCTAGCGCTTAATGCAAAAATAAACTAACTAGGACCTTTTGGATTAAACTAAAGACATGAAGCTATAAACTCCTATTTACAAGGCACTCCACACCTATTGGGACTTTATCATATTCCTTATTCATTGGTGGTTGTCTAGAAGCACCTACAAGCCAAAATTAAAATAGGATCTTTCTTAGGACCCTGAGGTGCTCCTGCACCACAAACTCCTCATATAAAGTCATGGTCATATCAAATCCATAGCTGCAATTCTTTTGTTAATCCCTAAAACACCGTTCAATACCAGAATTAGCCACATCACCTCGAAACCCCTACCTCATAGATATGAAACCCTCACCAAGACCAAAACACATAAAGGAAAAGAAAAACACATAATTCCAAGCTATGTGCAAACCCTAGGTGCGGAGCCGTAGAAATTTAATAATCCATGAAGGAGGTGTTTGGGCTAGTGGTGAATGTGTTTTCACTCCTCACGGGAAGGAACCTTTGTCCCAATCCTGTCAGATAGCAATATCCTCTACAAAAAACTACACGGGGAAGCACCTCTGTGGAAAACCTCCCGGCAGAGACCAGCGTAACGACGGAGGGCACTTCTCATCTTACCAGCAACGGAATAAAAATAAGGAATGAATATTTAAATGATATGACATTTGTATGTCTTTCAAAGTCTTTTCGTTGCATGGGAGTGTCTTATAGTATTCAATATTTAATATTCAAGACTCCGGATACAAATAAACTAAACATAATTGATAAATAAATTTAAATTTAAAAATCTTTTAAACTAAGGAGACAAGTGTTATAGCTGTAGGTACTTGGTATAACATAGAGATTTATGTAGAGCAATTAATGGTTGTTTTTAGATTAGTGAAAATACATATAGTAGTAATTGTTAGGTAGAGTATTTAATAATTGTCGTTACATTAATATGAATATGCACTATTCGTGCAGATGATTAATCTAACATGATCATTGGTAGAACACTTATTAGATTAGTGTGGGGAAGGATTTTTTCAAATTTTAAATTTTATTTTTAAATGTGAAAAATATTTTCAATGAAAGATACTATTAGATATAGTTATCATCTAGGATTATATTAAAGTCAACAATATAATTTATTATGATATACATAATAGTGGTTGCATCACTCAACTCATTAGTAAAGTTAAAATTCAATCAAAAAATTAAATACGATCAAAGTATTGTTAGACAGACAATAAAAAACAAGAGTTGGATATTTTTTTAATCACATAATGCTTAATATTTTTCAAAATATTGTATATATAGTTGTATAGATTTGATTGACAAAAAAAAATTCATTCAAGGAGACAACACAATGTTAAAGTAAGAATCACAAAAAATTCACTTTGTTGCTTCATATGCCATGTTGCTTCTATCGCCATGCAATGGGGCCACCTGTGGGGGACCCATCCTAGATCTCCCATTTTCATTCCCCGGAGAATTCTATGTCAATCCCTTGGGATATCATCAAATTCTTATTTTTTTCCTCATCCCTAGTCAGGGTCAGGTCCTATGACCTTAACATTGGGTGACAAACATGTTGGTTCCGATTCTGCTACTTTGTCCTCCATTGACTTGAATGTTTCTTATGGGTTTGTTGTCCTAACCTCTTCCATTTCACCTGTTAGTCTAAAAACTCCTTTTTCAGGAAAGATTAATCTTCTTCCTCCTTTGTGGACAAGGTGTTGGGGCTAAAGCTCCCTCGATGAAGACTTATGTGGAGAAAATTGGGTACGGTGTGTCCTGCAAGATTAGTGGTAAGAACGTTAAGTTTACTAATGAAATCCTTGTAGATAATGTTAACAATTTGGAGCTTTCTTTGGTTGGTAAGTTCTTATATTTCAAACCCTCTGTTGATCAGTTGTGCAAATGGATTGTTACTCATTGGTGTCTTAAGGGAGGTTTGTAAATCAATGTTATGGCTCATAGTATTTTACTCTTCAACTTTGTGCATAAAGAAGACTTATTATTTTTCTTAACCAATGGTCCTTGGACTTATGGTAGCAATCAGAGGGATATTTTTTCTCTTTGTAAATGGAAACCAAGACTGGATCTCCTTACCTATCTTGGTTCTTTGGCCCTGACATAGGTGTGTCTTCCTGGTCTCCAGCTAGAATTTTAGAATGTTGAAGTGTTCAAAGGTATTTTTGACTCCTTTGGCTCTATCTTGGTAGTGGATAGGATGACCTAGCAGAGATCCTAACTCCTATTTTCTAGAATCTATATCAATAGGTAGTGAATAAGGAGATACCCACCTATATTATACTCCAATGAAAATATGGCTCCTCGGTTCAAATCTTAGAGTATGAAAATGCATCTATGTTTTCCATCTTTGTAATAAACATGGTCATCTGAGTAATGCTTTCATATCTCATAAGGGCGGGATTGATAAACCCATGGCCCCTAGGGAGTCTATGAAGGATAAAAAGAATCATGTTATGTATGAGGTTGAGAAGACTAAGAATCTGGGAGAATCTTCTTTAAAGGTTTCATAAAATCATGATACAGTTGTTCCCCCCTTGGAGAAAGCTACAAATGACCCTATTAATATGGGTCTTCCTCTGTCTGGGGACAAAAGCGTGTCGATGTCTACCACTCTTATTCTTGGAAATATCCCCTGTGCTTAGGTTTTTTAGAATGTTGTTCCTCTTCTCATCTCTCAACACACTGATAAAAAGAAGATTTATCTTGTTGAGAAGACTTTGGACTATAATCTTAGTGATGTTGGTACTTTAGTTGGGTCAACCTCTATTCTTAAAGTGTCTCGAGAGTCTGTTCTAGATGAAATGGTTGTACAGTTAAATATTCTAATCTTGGAAGAAGTTCTTCAGTAGAATGCTCCCTTTAAGCCTCAACCTTCAAATGGGGCCAGTGATCTCTTCATCAATTATGAGCCCAAGAGACTCAAGGATAAAAACAATTTGACATGACTCCTAAGTCCTGTAGGGTCTTAACAGATCTATTAATCTTAAGGGACAAATTTCATTGTTGGGTTTCTCTTTGAACCCTCCACAGTTAGGGTTTGGTCTACTTGGTGTGGTCGATGGAGAGGATTGTGATTGGATTGTAGCGGGAGAAAAGGGAAGAGAGAGAAAACCTGATTTGGGTAGTGAATCCAAGTAGGAAAGGCCAACACAGAAAGAGATTAGGGAAAGAGATATAGTGAAGGATATAGTGAGTGGAAAACAGAGAACCATGGATGGTTTTTCTGATGTTAAGAATAATAATATTAGAAACATAAAAGAAAATGGAAAAGAGATAAGGAAAGAATCCAAGATAGAGTGAAAAAGGAAGAGTTTTACCAAATATAGAGAGAGACTGATATTTTCCTTCAATAGATCAAACACAAGTTCACCAAAATGCTCCAAAACCAACATAAGAACTCAAGGATTTTGAAAGGGGAAAAAATAAGAAAAAAACCCTTGTGAATAATATGAATGAGGCAAGAAGCCATGAAAGAAAGAGAGCTTGAGAAATAAGCTCATTACAACATTGTGAGAGAAAGAATGAGAATGAGAGAAGAAGAGAGAAGAAATCCCATGAGAACCAACTTGTGAGAAACAACCTTGAGAAGTGTGAGAGAAGAATCTCTTAAGTAGAGATGAGTCAAGAAGTTTACATGTAACTCACATATCCTATGAGTGCCACATTTGCATTAAGTGTGTTTCATGTGTAGGAATCCTCTTAAGGAGGAATATCTAATTTCCTTATTAAAGGAAATACAAAAATGTGACATGTCCTCCTACTTGGACTAGAGGACAAGAACAAAATAGGATACCTTAGTTTATCCTTTAATTACAAAGTTCACTAAGGAAAGATTAATTTATAACACCCCCTTTAATCTTTACTTGGGGCATTTACAACAAGGGGTATGAAACCCTTTTTTTTACAAAAATATGCAAATTGATCTTCAATATACGGAAGAAATTATATTCTCTCCAAATTTGCAAGTAGCCTTCTGGAAACATGATGTACAAGAAGATTTTGTAGAGCCAAGAGAAGTAGATGGGTCCTTTAAATGTATTCAAGTGGAAGTATATGCACATTTTCAAGTAGTATTGTGGTTCATAGGGCATGTGTAAATGAATCGATGTCTTTGGAAAGGTCCATGATATATCACCTGAATCAAGCAATAGAAAAACCACTAGTAAATTTCCCATAGTTGGGATCTACCCTTGATACAAATCAGTACACATTTTAAAAGAAACTCATAATATGTATCATAACATAATGCAACTTTAGATAAATTTTGAAAACTTTAGAATGAGATAAGCATGAGCTATCATAAAAATGTGCAATGTATCTAACATGATATCAAGATAAACCATATGCTCAAAGTTTCAAAAAGAACAAGTTAGGTACGAAAGTATTTATCAAGGCTCTCATGAAAGATATATATTAAAACACAAATGACCACGGACAAGGTCAACGAATGAAACCTGCACCAACAAAGAATTAATCACATGGATATAGACAGTCCACTAATGAATCATCTCACTACAAGAAAATGGGTTATCAGTCCACAACCTGCATGACTCATGATCTAAGCAATGAAGGATGCAGAGCATTATAACATTAGTATATTAATAAAAGAAATATGAGAGAGACAATGATAAATTAGAAGAACATGAGACTCTACCACCAAAATAATGTAAATCCTGATTTTCCAAGCATGTTTACCATTGTGAACCATAAGACAAGATTATAACGAGTAATAACATATTGCCTACGAGAGATATCCAACATAATTCAAGAAGGATTTCAAAAACAATATCCACACCAAAAAAAGAACAAGTTGATAAACATCAACTGAATTAAGTGCATCCAATGCAACTTACAAATGGAACAAGTTGATAAACATCAACTTAAGTAAGCGCAACCCAGTGCAACTTACAAATGGAACAAGTTGATAAACATCAATTGAAGTAAGTACAACCCAATGCAACTTACAAATGGAACAAGTTGTTAAACATCAATTGAAGTAAGGACAACCCAGTGCAACTTACAAATGGAACAAGTTGATAAACATCAACTGAAGTAAGTCCAACCCAGTGCAACTTAAAAATGTAACAAGTTGATAAACATCAACTGAAGTAAGCGCAACCCAGTGCAACTTACAAATGGAGGAAGTTGATAAACATCAACTGAAGTACGTGCAACCTAGTGCAACTTACAAATGGAACAAGTTGATAAACATCAACTGAAGTAAGCGCAACCTAGTGCAATTTACAAATGGAAAAAATAGATCAAATGGAACTCATAAAAGATGCAACAATAGATCATATAAAAATATGAGAGAAAATAATACTAGATAATGAAATAAAGCACTAGAAGGCAATGTTGTATGATAACTCATAATACTTGAAAAAACTATAATTTATCATTATCAATGAGTTTAAGTGCATTAGATCAATCATATGACACATATATTTTTTTGTTCCTTAAACACAAGAGTTAGATCAAAGATAATATTCCATGAAGAAAAGTTGGCATAATTACAAAAACATGAACAAAAGACTAGCTAAGAAAAGAAAAAAAATTACCCCCTTTGTTTAATGAATATAATCTTCCTTTTCACGAATAATAATCAAAATGAAATATTTTCATACCAAATTGTTAGAACCATTTAATTTAATCTCTAGAATCAATGTAGGTATGATTAATTAAGAAATAACTGATCAAATTAACTTAAACAAAGAAAATTAGAATGAATAAATAATGATCAAGATAAATAAAAATAAATTTAAATTAATGTAAGTCGCATTTTGAATGGTTACA
>MU224184.1:3380809-3391378 GCA_018584345.1 Thuja plicata
TATATATATATATAATTAGTTTAAATGAAAGAACAAATTTTAGTTGAAATGGATTAATGAAACACCAATTGAATATAGTTAGAATTAATATAATGAACGTAGGAATGAAGCGATATGAATAAATATCAAGCCGAAAAAAGTATGAAAGTTTAAAATTTTTTGATTACATTTTTTTTAAAGTTTAAAAACTAAGTTAGAAGAGATTAACTTTTTTAAAATTTTTGGATTAGAGAATAAAAAACGTATTAAATCAATGTATAAGTGTTAACAAAGGTTTATTTGAATAGATAAATATAGACAAAATTTTATGACAAAAAATTTAATGAACAAATTAATGAAATGAGGAAAAAATAATAATAAAATGTTAATCCAAATAATAATTAAAACTAATAGAATATAACTATTACTGAATGATTGAAAGAAAAGGTCAGAGATTTACCAAACCAGCTGAAAGTAACTAAAGAATCAACGCAAGGAATAAAGGACAGAGCCAAAATGAAACTTGTCTACTACAGGAAAAGAATAATAATAAAATGATGTCAAACCAGACAAACAATAGAGAAAGAGGCTGGAGGAAAAAATGCATGAAAAGATACAGCTAAGGTAAGGTCTCTACTAAAAAATAGCACTATAATAGTTTATATATGCATAGATATGCACGAGAAGGGGGACAAATGTCAAAAATGTATTACCTCTACTCCAAATGTTATTAGATTAACTATTTACTATGCTTGAAGCTTCAAACCATACACATGGTATGAGGATGCTGGGAAATAGTCTTTTAGAACAATCTTAGACCCGCAGAGTGCATTTTCTTGTAGATTTGAAATGCTTTCTAAACCAATCTGTTTGGTGCACACTCTATAATAAATGCCATGAGACCTCATTTTGGTTGAATGGTTTTGTAAAACAAATCACATTCACTATTCGTGCATACCATATGATCATTGCAAACCAGGGACCATGTTTGGTGCTTGTCCTACATTCATTGTAAACTATGAAATTGCCTTTTGTTGAGGGCATACTATTGGAGATCGCTCATGCACCTCTGTTCATTCTTACATAGTATTGGAATGCTTTAACAAGACAAAACAAAAACATGCAATAACAAGCTGAAGGAGCGCATATGTTGTGCAAGATTGTGGAAGGTAAAGAGCTGAGAAAATGAGCAATGCTGAGGGAGGAGATACAAGGAGAGATGGAGGAGATGGAATCAAAGTGAAAAATAGCAAGGAAAGATTGTTGAAGAGGAGAGAACCAAAGCATGCTAGAAGACAAGGAGGAGAGAAGCATATGTTGCGCAAAGTTTGGAGAGTGCACTAGATAAAAAGAAGCGCTAGAAACAACACAGAGTTGTGCAAAGTTTGGAGAGTGCTGTGCTAGAGAAAATTAAAAGTTTATAATAGTTTCTGATATTAATAATAATGTTATGCAATGATCAGACAAATCAGCCTAAGTTGTGCTGGATGGAGAAAGAGCAAGTATGTGCTAAACTACAAAGAAACCAAGATAATAACAACAATAAAATGCTAATAAGCAGCGTAAGACAAAGATCAAACCTAAATGAAATACTTTCTTTAGAGAAGCTGTAAATATAAAAAAAAAATTATTATGAATACAAAGAAAATGATGATAAAATTTAGTGTATATCCAAATTTGTAAAATGAAAGTACACCTGCAGAGGAAAAGAATCAGATAAAAAGCTGATATATATACAGGAAGAAATATAATTATTATAATGTTGATTAAACTAAGATATCTTACAAAAATGCTAAGAAATAGGCTAGAGAACATACAAGTAGTTAGATTTTATGTTAAATCTTGTGAAATATAAAAAAAAATGTGAAAGAAAACACATTTAATGATGCTAGAGATATATTTAACGATGGTATATTATATTTTGAGGGATAAAAATGAGAAATTAGAATATATAGAGAAAAGTAGACACCTACAAAGAAGATTGTTAGAATGAAAAAAAATGCATGAAAAGTAAAACCCTTGTGGTTACCCGACAAAGGGTGAGCTTATTAGTTTTAAAAAAGACTTGAAAAAGAGATTAATACACTTAGATTTGCAAAAAAAATGAAATAAATCTCTAGAAACAAGAGTTAGATAAAAAAAAAATTGATTTCTTTTCCTCAACAGAGATATCTTTCATCTATTCTTGTATGAAACACTCAAAACAAGGATTAAACCAGCTCTGATACCATGTTAGAAACATAAAATAAAATGAAAAAGAGATAAGGAGAGAATATAAGAGAGAGTGCAAAAGGAAGAGGTTTACTAGAGAGAGAGAGAGAGATCAAACATAAGGTCACCAAAATGCTCCAAGACCGACTCAAGGATTTTGAAAGGGGAAAAAAAATAAAAATAAAACCCTTGTGAATAATATGAATGAGGCAAGAAGCCATGAAAGAAAGAGAGCTTGAGAAAGAAGCTCTTTACAACATTGTGAGAGAAAGAATGAGAATGAGAGAATAAGAGAGAAAAAATCATGTGACAGCCAACTTGTGAGAACCAACCTTGAGAAGTGTGAGAGAAGAATCTCTTAAGTAGAGATGAGTCAAGGAGTTTGCATGTATCTCCCATATCCTATGAGTGCCACATTCACATTAAGTATGTGCCATGTATAGGAATCTCTTAAGGAGGAATATCTAATTTCCTTATTAAAGGAAATACAAAAATGTGACATGTCCTCATACTTGGACTAGAGGACAAGAACAAAATAGGATACCTTGGTTTATCCTTTAATTACATAGTTCACCAAGGAAATATTAATTTCTAACAAATAAGAAATGAGGATCCCACTCTGGAGGGGGAGTGGTTAAACTACTCATGGAGTGGCTATCTATTCTTTAGGAGATTCAAATGTTTAAGAGTTGTTATGAAGATTCTCTATTGGGACTTGAGGGGCTTGATCAGCCAGAATAAACAACACATACTGAAATGTGTTATTCAAGAAAACAAAGTTGATATCTTGCTCATCGAGGAAACAAAATTGAATAAGGAGAGATTCGATAAATTGGTTAATAATATTTGGTATGGAGAAGATTAGGAGGTACGTGATTTGTTTGGTGCTTCTAGAGGACTAACTGCACTTTGGAATCTAGGTAAGCGAGAGGGCACTCTTCTTCACACCTCTAATAATAGCTTGATAGTGTATTTTAAAAATGTTGTTTCTGGTATGTCTTGGAACTTGATAATTATCTATGCTCCTAATGTGAGATCTCTTAGGAGGTCTTTGTGAGATTCATTAAATTCTCTTATTGAGGGAAATAATTGTTGGCAAGTGACCAATTTTGTATAGCATATATGTTTTTGTTTATGGAAACACTACTTATTAGTATGGTTGCTCGGAGTACAGTTCAGTTTTGGGTATCCAGCCTTGGAAAAGGACTAAGTCCACTGGCGGTCTTTTGGATACAGTTGCACAATTTTTTGTGGTAAGTATAGTATATGGCAGGTTAAGTCATGCGTTCTTAGATGAAGGTAGTATGGAGTGTTTTATGGCTTCAATTATGGTCACTTATATTTTGGACTCATATGGAGAGAGTTAAAATGTGTTCTTGGCATGCAAAGATAGTATAGCAGTAAAGAAGGGCATATGAAAGGTCACAATTATTAAGGTAGTAGCGTGTGGATTCCACTAGTGCTAGTTCTGATTTATTTTGGGTCCTATCCCATCTTGATGGATGTGTGATTGATTATTGTGTATTTTATTTTGGGTTATGTGTTGGACACATTTTATGATGCACTTATGAGATGAATGGACATATTATGAGATTAGGTATATAAGTAGAGATGTTTTTTATATGCGAGTATAGATAAGTTGTGTGTGAATGCATTGTGATTTCATAATATTGCAGAGGATATTATGAGCTATAACTAGAACTAATTAAGTATAGAAGATGCTTGTATAGCTCATATTTTGTAATATTACATTGTAAAGGGATAATTTTGTATTGTAAGAGCAGTGAGCTCCTTGTATTACCCCTAACAGGGTATGCATCCTTTAATAGGGATTTGTACTAAAATTAATATTCAGCTCGTAACAGTTCTAGGTCTCCTAAGAAGGAAATTATACTCTTAGTGCATAATTTTTGGGTACCATCCCCACCGAGGTTTTCCCTTGACAGGGTTTCCTCATGAACAAATCATGGTGTTATAATTTTTTTATTTTATGCATGTGTTCTCTTTATTTCATTTATTGCATGGTTAATTATTAATTTCTTAAACTTAACTAAAACTGATACAAAACTGATTCACGCCCCCCCCCCCTAGTGTTTCTTGATCCTAACAATTGGTATCAAAGATAGAGGCCATTGGAGAGAAATCCTAATAGCTTGAGGAAGATCATGATGGATTCAAGCGGTTTGGAAGAAAACATTGAAGAAATACTTGAAGACCTAGATAAGGTTAATGTTGATAATGTGGAATTAAAATTCAAACTAAGAAGAGCTTAAGATTACATCAAGAAGCTTAAAGAGAAACTTGAACTCTCAAGGAAAAAAGGAAAGAACTTGTGGAGAAAATAAGGGAACCTAAAAATGACTCATCATATCTAATTGAACGGTTAAATATGGAAAAGGAAGCATTGAAACATGAATGTGAAGTTACTACTTTATATTTGTCCAAGTTGATTATTGTGATGTGATTACTAACAAGGGGAGTGGGGATGCTCCTAATCCTAGGACCCCATTTGTCTTGAGAGGCCCTGGGTCTCACACGTCTAAACCTGAATCATCTTAGGATTGCGCAAACATCATTACCAAATCCCACGCTAAGATCACTCTCAAGGGTCCTAACCCTCTTTCTACTACATCTGCACCAAAGAAACACATGTATAAAGCTATTGTTGGCCATGCCAACAAGACCATGAAAAATGGTCCCCACACCTCCTACTGTTAATTATAGCATTCTCGACCAGCTACAAAGAACCAATGCTCAAATAACCATATTTGAGCTGTTGAAGATCTTGCCTGCTCACAGGCAGATTCTTGATAAAGCCCTCGCAGAGGCTAACATCCCCAAAGACATTAATCTTGATCAGTTTCAATCTATAGTGGGTCACATGACTTCACCACATTATTTTTCTTTCTCAGAAGAAGATGACCATTCGGTCAGCCACCCGCATAACGCCCCTTTGCATATAGAGGTCATGATTGGCAAAAAGTGCGTCTGCCACATCCTTATTGATAATGGTGCTAGCCTCAACATCTGCTCTACTCACTTTCTCACTTAGCTAGGCTATGATGAAGATCACATAGATTTCCACAAGAAAATTACTATCAAAGCCTATGAAGAAGAAAGAAAGTCTAAAGGTTTAGTTGTGCTACCTATTCGGGTTGGACCTGTTGAAAGAGATGTCACTTGTCAAGTGCTGGACATTTCTCTTGCTTATAACATCCTGTTGGGAAGACTATGGATCCATGAAATGCAAGCGGTTCCCTCTATGTATCATCATTGCATCAAGTTTCCTTTCGACGGCATAAAAGTGACAATTCCTGTTAATATGGGCTATTCTTGTAATACTCTCACATAATCAGCTGATAGTTTTGTTCCTACTAACAGAGAATCCATAGAATTCTATGATTCCAAGCTTAGAGACATGGAACAGACTTTGAAAATCAAAGACATCGGCATGGGGGGATATCAAATGGAACCTATGCTATCATTATCAACTCTACCTCCATCTCATCGTTCCTAGGGGAGACCTTTTGAGAACAATATATAAATCTTCTACTACTCCTAAAATAGTTTACGATGGTGCCTTTGTACGGGCTTCAACGCCATTAGAAGATGAAGATGAGGAAAGAGTTTTTAAAGCTTGGCTTTACAAAGGAAAGGACATATCTGAATAGACCACCCCATCTCATGAAATAGATCCTAATTGTGAAGGTCTTAAAATCATGAAACACTTTGGATACAAAGGGAGTGGTCCAATAGGGATGAATGGTAATGGGCTAGTTGAACCTATTGAAGCTACAGGTTAAACAATGAAAGATACAACTGGTTTAGGCTTCAAGAAGATCTCATTCCATCTAGGGATTAACAAATTTGTGCCAAAACTAGATCCTCAACTAGAACCTGAAGGCACAGCTATAGTTGACAAAGTAGAGGACAACTCTAATGAGGATTACTTTCCTTGTCCTATTCCTCTAGATCTGGCAGTATTCTTTGCTGAGCCAGATGACATCATAACACATGTTAGTACAGCCAAGGCTAGTAGTGACTCCAATCATGTTATTCCTTTCACTTCTCTGACATACAAATAATGGAAAGTGTCACAAGACCATGGTTTTGAGGGTGAACTATACATACCATTATAGTTTCAAGAGTAGTTTGTGCGAGAACAAGCTAGTGTCACAAGAACTCCCAAACCTTCATGGTGCAAACATCCTAGTCAGAGTTCAAACATAGATTCCCATGAATATGAGTTCAAAAGTATTTCAGAAGGATCCTTTCATAGGAATTTTGATACTACACATACATCTAAAAACCTTCTCGAAATAGGTGAAGGGTCTAGTGTAAGGTCTAATGAGTCTGATTCAATAGATATTAACTTGTCTTCTACTATGGTCACTAGGATTCAAAGGGATTCGAATACACCTTTGGATGAGATTTCTCTAGGTCTCAACTTACTAGCCCATGCTTTCGATGATTATACCATGAATGCACTTGAACCCGTCACTTCTCTCTCAGTCCAACATCCCAAGGTAATAGACTAGAATTCCCCTTCCTCATCCAACAAAGTCCTCACATTCCAGAATGACTATGCTCTAGCATGTTATCTCCATGTTTTTGAACTTGTAACGTCCTCCACTAGCGAAGACAGTGTCAGCATGACCGAAACTGATATCAAGTATCTTAGTCATAAAATCAAAAGAAAAAAAATAGGTGCTCTGACGGTGAAAACCACATTGTGGCAGTGTCAGAGCCAAAAAAAGTAAAAAGAATAGACGTATCTAAAGGTGAAAACCTCTCTAAGGTGCCTAAGGATGAGATACTTGATGCACTTCTGAGTCATTTCTAGGAATGATCATCTATGCTAATTGAGCTGACTCAGCTAGTAAATTTGGGTGCAGAAGAACATCCACACATTATTCATGTGGCTAAATCATTGTTTGCAGAAGAACTCAAAGAATTCACAGATTTCTTCAAAGAGAAAAAGATAAACTTTTTATGTACATGCTCTAACATGGCTGGTGTAGATCCTGATCTTATCATGCATCACCTATCAATAGCTCCTGGAGTAAAACCAGTCAAGCAAAAACTCAAAAAAATGCATCCACATGTGGCTCTACTTGTCAAGGTGGAATTAGAGAAACTCCTAAAAGCTGGATTCATTAGAGAAATTGACTATGTAGAATGGATCTCCAACATAGTTCTAGTGTCAAAGCATGAAAAATCTATCAGAGTCTGAACAGACTTTAGGGACTTAAACAAGGCATGTCCAAATGATGACTTCCCACTACCCAACATTTCTATGATTGAGGATATGACAGCAGGGTATGAAATGTACTCCTTAATGGATAGTTTCTCTGGCTACAACCAAATCAAAATTGTGCTAGAGGACCAAGAAAAGACTAATTTCACTTGTGCATGGGGTACTTTCTACTGGAATGTTATGCCTTTTGGTCTCAAGAATTTTGGAGCCACGTATCAAAGAGCAGTCACTACTATATTCCATGATATGATGCACAAAACAATGGAGGATTATGTTGATGACACCCTTGCTAAAAGCATGGATAGGAAAGAATATCTTACTGATCTAGGCCCTATACAAGATCATATGGAAAATTTTAGACTACGTCTCAATCCTAAGAAATGTGCATTTGGAGTAACTTCCAAAAAATTGCTTGGTTATATCATCTCCGCAAAAGGTATCTAGGTGGATCCTAAAAAGGTGCAAGCTATCATGGAAATTCCTCCACCTCACAATATCAATCAAATGAGAGGTCTTCAAGGTCAGCTTTAGTCTATCTAGCACTTCATCTCATAGCTAGCTGAAAATTCATAGCCATTTACTAAGACTCTGTATAAAGGTGTGACCTATGAATGGAATAAAGAATGTGAACAAGGTCTTCAACAAATCAAACAATATCTAGCTAATCCACCTATATTAATGTCTCCTATTCATGGGAAGCCATTAATCTTATACATCTTAGCTATAAAAACATCTATGGGTGCTCTATTGGCCCAAGAAGATCAAAACAATAAAGAAAGAGAAATCTATTACATCAGCAAAATATTGGTCTCCTATGAAATGAATTATTCTGCCATTGAGAAAGCTTGCTTGGCGGTGGTGTTAACTTCCCAGAAGTTACGACATTACATGCTTTCTCACACTACAAGGCTCATTGCAAAAATTAATCCATTAAAGTACTTACTTAGAAAAGCTTCCCTCACGGGTAGATTAGCTAAGTGGGTCATGATACTCAGTGAATTTGATATTGAGTATGTGGAAAGAAAAGTTATCAAAGGGCAAGCAATTGCATATTAGTTGGCTGAGGCACCTATTGCAGACTATCAACCATTAAGGAACAAGTTCCTAGATGAGTCCATCATGCTTCTCACACATCAGGCATGGACCATGTTCTTTGATGGATCATTCACCTAGCAGGGGTCAGTGTCAGAATCTTGTTCATTACACCTCAGCAGTATTCATTACCAAAAGCTTACAAAATGTTGTTTCCTTGCACAAATAACACTGCCAAGTATGAAGTGTTGATTAATGGTTTAAAAATCACTATTGAATGGTATATCGATGAGCTAAAGGTCTTTGGAGATTTACAGTTGGTTATCAATCAGGTGAATGATATCTACCAAACAAAAGATGAAAACTGGTGCCTTATAAAAAGATGGTTGATGATCTCAAGAAATACTTTGCACACATTACTTTCCAAAAAATTCCAAGGGAAGATAATAAAGTAGCCAATGCCATGGCTACTCTGGCTTTCATGTTACAAATGCTAGAAAATAACTTTTGACATGAATTCCTAGTGGAGACATTATGCTACCCTGCTTATAATTCCCCTGAATCTCGGATGATCTATTCAGTCATTGGACATGACTCATCTCTCTACCACCATATTTACTTCTACCTTCGTGACCAGATCATTCTGGAAACTTACACCTGAAATGAGAAATGTCACTTAATCCATAGTGTTTCACATTTTGTTATCATAGCTAATGACTTATATAGGCGAGGTCTAGACGGTACCCTCCTTAGGTGTTTAGAACCTGATGAGTCTAAGCGTGTGTTAGTAGAGGTGCATGAAGGCATCTGTGGGTCTCACTCAAATGGCTTGACACTGGCTCACAAACTTATTAGAGATGGTTACTATTAGCCGGATATGGAGAAAGAAGTTACATAATTTGCTAAATCTTGCAAATAGTGCTAGCTTCAAGGAAATCTGATCCACGCTCCTGCCAGGGACATCATTCTTTTCATCAACTTTTGGCCATTTCAGCAGTGGGCCTTTGACTTGGTGGGTCAGATACATCCATCTTCTTCATGGGGACATAAATTCATCATTACTGCTATAGACTATTTTACCAAGTGGGTTGAGGCAGTGCCCCTCATCATAGCTGATGGCAAGTTTGTGGCCATGTTTATACTAAACTACTTCATCTACAGAGATCGTGTACCCTCATCAATAATCACTAACAATGGGGGGCAATTCAAGAACAAGGATCTAAAATAATTATGCACTAAGTTTAGAATTATTTAGCACTGGTCTTCTATGTATTATCCCTAGGGTAATGGATAGCCAGAAGCTTCAAATAAGACTATTCTCAAGATCTTACACTACATAGTACACAAATCTAGATGAGAATGGCATCTCCATATTTATCCGACTTTATTGGCTTATCGCACTAGTATACGGACACCAACAGGGGCCACGCCCTTTGGTCTAGTTTATGGTGCAGATGCAGTGCTTCCTATTGAGGTTGATATCCCTACCTTGTGAGTCTCTCTGAAGGGCCTCATTACTGATGATGATATCAGAATATCTCAACTTCAAGAGCTAGAAATACTGGATGAATGTCATAAAGTGGCGTTCGATCATCTCTAAGCATATCAGAAGAGAATATCTAAAAGCTACAACAAGAGGGTCAGATCAAGGGAATTCCAAATGGGTGATCTTGTCCTGAGAGTGAACCCCAAGAATCAACAGTAGCGGGTCTAAAAAGGAAAATTTGAACCAAACGGGCTTGGTTCATATGTTATCACTGCAGTATTTGGGTCTGGCGCTTACCATCTCTCTACCATAGAGGGGGAACAGCTCAAAGAACCTATCAATGCTCTTCATCTGAAGAAGTTCTACAGTTGAGATGTCTTCTGAATGCTCATGTACATACTCTCTTCTGAGAAAATCCTAAAAATTGCAAAATGTCCTGAAAATAAATGATCATCTTAGTGAAAACCTGGCAAACAGGCACTTTGATGTATCTATTATCCTAGTGAAAACCTGGTAAATAGGCACCTTGATAATCCCAAATGTGTGTGTGTGTGTGTGTGTGTGTGTGTGTGTATATATATATATATATATATGTATATATATA
>MU224184.1:3398645-3413379 GCA_018584345.1 Thuja plicata
TTTATTTAATTTTTAATTTAATTCATTTCCTTTTTCAACAAATAAAGTGCTTTAAGTGGGGATTTTTATTTATTTAATTAAAAGAGGGGTTTTCTTTCAACTAAATAAATTAGAAGAATTTTATTTAGTTAAGTGGGGGAAATTGAATTTAATTAAATAAGAGGAATTTTATTTAATTAAAAGGGAGGTTAAATCTTTTAATTAAATAAGAGGAATTTTATTTAATTAAAAGGGAGATTAAATCTTTTAATTAAATAAAAATGGTCAAACCTTAGGAAATATTGAAATAATTGAATTAATTACAATTTGATCAAGGAAATTGATTTGAATTGAAAATGTTCCAAAGCATTGATTCAAGAAATTTGATAAAATGATAAATGGGGCCCAAAGTCTAGGCGACCATTTTACGGTGCATACAGGGATAGGGAACATCCATAAAACCCTATTTAAACTAAAGGTCTTCTCATAGTAAAAATCTCCCCAGTTATGATCCCCTGTCCATTTATCCAAATACTAACAAGGTTTGAGAAGTTGTAGCACCTTGATTGGCAAACTTGTCACATTCAGACCTAGCAGATCTAAAAGTGGACATGCAATCCAGTTATGCAAACTACAAAACTCATTTTCATTTGAAGTATAATTCCAAACCCTAAGCCAGAGTTGTACAAGGTTTGGTTGGCCTTGGAAATGCGTCCTTGGTCTCAAATTATTTGTGTCCATGTTGTTAACATTGAAGAATAAAATTAAATGCATTAAAATAGAATAATGCATGAACTTGGGATTGGTTTTCTGGTGGATATCTATAAGGCCTTGATGCATCCTGTCAATAACATATTGGATGTAGTCAAATTCAGTATTGGCATACAAATTTTGAAGGTCCAAGATAATCATTAGAAGTTCTACAGGCAACCTCTCACTTCCCCCATCTATTCCAAAGACCCTACATAGCCCATAAGTAATATACTTCATATAGAAGCTCAAATCCTTGTCAAAATATGGCGCAACATAATTTTGCATGGTAGCTATGTATTTTCTATTTTAATTGGGCACATGAGCCTAGATCAATATGCTGACAATGGTGGCTTCTCTGACATACCTATTTTGTAACTTTTTTAAATCAATCTCTATGGTATAGGCATGGTATATGTCAAAGGCTTTCATGAAAGATGTCATATCCAAAGTAACTAAAGTTGTCCCATCACTTTTCTTAATAGTTCTAGAAAGAGAATCATACTTTCTGGCCAGCTCAATCAGTAAGTCTACATCTACGCAGATATCTGAGACAATTATCTTTGATAAACTTGATGTCCATGGGTTTGATATGGTAATTGGCTTGTCCCTATTAATATAAAAGTAATTGAAAAAATGATAACTAAAAACCGCGGGAGTATGTGGATCTCTACAATTTGACATATCATCATAGAGGAGCTCATCATTTACCTTTTTTCCTTGGTTTGTCCCAGGTAGTAGAGCCACAAATTCATCAAAGTAGTTCATCTTGCCTTTCTGGTCATCCCCTGCATCTTTACTTTCCCCACTGGTTGAAGCCCCGCTTGGTCCTACTTGGCTCATATTTACTGGCTCTGAATATTCCTCTGAATCTCAAACAAATCTTAGCTCTGAAAACTCTGAAACTTATGCAATTTCTTAGCTCTATACTTTTAAAACTTTGGTAATCTGAAATGTACAAAGGCTACGTCTATTTATCACTGAAAATTGAATGCAGTAGTCTAGTCAAGAACCTGGAAACCATTGCTCAATCACCTTTGTCATAATTTTGTATGCCTTAACATCAGTTCTTTCCTAGGTGTGGTGCTTGAAGTTGACAAGTAATTAAATTTGAATAGGCCAATTGGGAAATTCATGAGTGCTTTTTTCAGTTTTAAAACCTTATTATATGTGAAAAGGCTTTAAACTTGATATGATTGGCTTTTTTTTCCTACCTTTTTATAGCTTAGAATATTTTTTACATCTTCTCATAATATTTCCTCTTTAATAGGCCAGCCTTTTTACCTTATGGTACGAGAACAAACCCTTACAATTTTACCCTACTCTTACCATAGTCTATCTAGAGATTGCGTGACTGTGTTATCTCCAAGTTTCTGAGATTTTAGCTTGACCCAGGATACATCACGAGATTTAGAACCCAACACACAATCTTCTTCTTCATCTATGGCTTATGTTGATTCGTTAGATGGTTTTCTTAACCTTTTCTTTTTTCAGAGATTGCATGACTAAGGCAAAAGAATAACCTTGTTTTAACCCCGAGTCTTTCTGGAGATCCAGCGACTAACTAAGTCTCTGATTCATTGATAATTTCAACTAACCATGGATCTACTTTGACATTATGTGCACACCACTAGATCAAGTCATGTCAATGGTTCATATCTCTCTTTTCAAATCAGTTCTTAGCTTAACTTAACCTTAAGTCATTAGGAGGTCTCATGACTGAGAAAAATCAAAATTGCTGAGTGTTTCACTTTACCATGAATTTATTTTGAGATCACGCACAGACCACATGATTATATCTTGATATATGCCTTGTGCTGAGTCTCTGAATCATTTTTTACTTTCTCAATTTGTCATGAGATTATGTGACCACCCTTGATCTTCCTTTTAATCTATGGCATGTGATGAATCTCCCAATCTTTGGCCTTAACTCCAGTTTGTTACAAAATCACTCAACTAAAGGCTATCTCTGAGTCGCTAGATAATTTACTCAACCTTGGGTTTATTCTTAGATTTCACAAACGCCACAGATATCTCAGCCACTTACACATGTGTCTACATCTTAGCCATTATCTCTTGATCATTGAATAACTTAATAACCTATTGACTTCTTCTAGTGATTTAGCACAAGCCACAAGATCTGATCTTCATCAACAGTTCAGATTCACCCATGGAAAATTAAAACTAGCTTTGACTTATAGCTAACCATAGTATGTTTGGAGTTTCAGCGACTGAATGAATCTCTAAGTTGCTAAATAAATCTTCTAACTCAGGTTATGTTTGGAGATCATGCGGTAGCCCTTAGATCTTTTCCCAATCAATGTTAGCGTTAAGTCTCACAAACTTTCTGTACTTGATCCATTCTTCCTAAGATTATGTGATAGCCCTCGATTTTTCTTTAATCCAATGGTCGGCACTGAATCTCAATAATTTTCACTTAATTGCACTTTCATTTTGAGATTAAACACTATCCACACAATCAACAAAGCATATACAGTTCTCGCTAGATCTCCAGACATTTCATGACATCATCAATTTATTGCGAGCCTAAATGCCAGCCACTCATCATGATCCTGATCTATGATCCACGCTTAATCTCGTGAGATTTCACTTAACCCTGGATGCATTCAGAGATTCACTGACCAAATAGGAAAATTAACCTTGCCTTAAGATTACAATATTACGTGACTGAATGAAACTCAAAGTCACCAAATGATTTACTAACTCATGATTTAATTGGGAGATCACACGCCAACCGCAAGATTTAGACCAAGATCGACCGCCTGCGCTTCATCTCACAATCTTTGAGAGCATATTATTTTCTTCTTGAGATAACGCAACTAAATATTGCATTGAGTCTCTAGATCAAAAAGAATATTTGATCTTGGTTATGAGATCACACGAATTAAAAAAAATCCAAAAGGGCACATGCCTAAAATGATACTTAAGTGGCTTAGAAAAGATAACTGCAAAATAGAACAAGCCTTGAAGGTCTAGGGTTTAAAATGCATTTCTTTCACAAGAGACCTAGGGTTTAGGGTTTTTTACCATTTTTGCACTCCATTTCTTGGAAATCAAAACTTGCCAGAAAAATTAATGATACACTTGAATAGACCTTGACATTTTAGGCAAAATTGACACTGGGAACCAAAAAAAATAAAAAGACTCAGAATACTAGAAATATATCTAGCAGTGGCTCTCTTTGAGGATGATTAAATGCAACTTCATAGCAATAATAATAGATCTCTGGAAGGTAGACCACAACTGCACTAACCTACTACAAAAGAAAACACACAACAGAAAGAAAACACACAACTAGAAGGAAACACACCTGTACCTAAAATACAAAACTACTATGCATGGAAGGTATAACTAATTGAAGAAAGGATTTAAGAATTTTCCATGCACTGGCAATTCAAATACCTCTCCATCCATATTCTTTAAAATATATGAGTCCTTTCCAAAAGCTTGATGAATGATAAAGGGGCTTAACCATAGGAACTCAAATGTTTTGCGTTTTCCCTTGTCCTCAGCTCTTGCATTCCATTGAAGAACTAGATCATCAGGCTGGAACTTCCTATCACTTTCTCTCTTGTCAAAAAGGTATTTCATCCTTTTCTATAATTTGATATTTTCCTTTTGACTATCTCTTCTTACTTCATCCAACTCCACTAGCTGCACCATTGTGTCTTGCATTGGCTTAGAGACTTCTAGCTCCTCATCTTGGATGAACTTGTAAAATAGAAGTAAATTATTAATAGTTATTCTAGACTAAACACCATACACTAATTCAAAGGGATATTTCCATGTTGCCTTCTTCACAGTGATCCTATCTTCCCATAAAGCATGTTTCAACTTTGCATTCCAGGCTCTCTTGTTGTTTTCCAAGGTATTTTTCAAAATTTGCAGAATACTCTTGTTACTTGATTATGCTTGCCCATTGGCCTATGGATGGTAGGGGGATGAATATGAAATTAAAATTCCCATATCAGAATAGAAATCAACAAATTCTTCAGACCTAAAGCACATGGCATTATCCATCACTAATTTGATTGGAGCACCAAACCTAGTAATCACATTTTTCATCAAAAAATCAATAACCACTGTGCTTGTAGCAGTTTTAGTTGGAATTTCCTCAACCCAATTGATAAAATAATCAGTCACTAGTGAAATCCAACTGTGTCCCCCACTTGATTTCTCAGCAAAATCTCCAATAAAGTCCATTCCCCACATGGCAAAAGGGGCTTCTGGAACTATAGGATTTAACAATAGGGCACCTGAAAACTTCATTTTGTTGGAGAATCTCTGACATGGTTCACACTTCCTAACAAAAGAATGGGCATATTTAAATAAACAAGGCCAATAATAACCATCCCTTAAGATCTTATGATATTTTAATCTCGCTGAATAGTGTCCTCCACACATCCCAGCAAGCATTTCTCTCATAAATTTTTTAGATTGCCCTTTGTCTAAGCACAACAACAATATCCCATCCCTATTTTATAATATAAATCACCCTACAAAAAGACATATCTCTGAGCCTGTAACCTCAAGCATCTCCATTGATTTTCATTTAAATTTTAGGCAACTAGCATTTTTAAGAAAATATACAATGTTAGCATACTAGGGTTGTATCACAATACTTGTAACTGCTTCTCCACAAGTATTAACATTGTTTACTTGGAATAGATCTGGATTTTCTTTTTTCATCAACTTAGCTAGTCCTAAGCCTCTTACCAGCTTAGTAATGTGGATCTCTAAATCAAATTCCTGGATTTTGTTGATCCACTTGCACCTTTTCCCTATCACTTCACTTTGAACCAAAATGTCCTTGAATACAACATGGGTAACATATTCATTAATTTTGGCACAAACCAAGTGAGGTTTGAATGCTTTAACTAATTTTACTAGGGCATAGGCTAGCTTCTCAATCAACTCATAATTCAGCTCATCTTCTTGCAATGATTTGCTAAAGAATGCTATAAGATGTTCAAACCCTTCCTCATCTTTCTGCAAAAGTACTATAGTAATGGTATAAAAAGAAGCAAATGTAAATAGAGAGAATGGTTTAGTATAGTCAGGAGATACTAGGATAGGGGATTCTTGGATGGCTTTCTTTATTTTTTCAAATGCTAATTGTGCCTCTTGATCCCATTCAAATTTCACATCCTTCTTCAATAGTTTGACTATTGGCTTAACCAAATTAGCAAAATTTGCAATGAACCTCCTAACAAAATTAATCTGCCCTAGAAATGACTACACACCTTTGAGGTTCTTAGGAGCATGTACCTTTTGGATAGCTTCAATTCTCTTTTGATCTATCCTTACCCCTTCTTTTCATATTGTGTGCCCTAAAATATTTCCCTTTGTAACAGCAAACTGGCACTTCTTTGGATTTAAAGAAACTCCATATTCCACAGCTTTAATGAATACCTTTTCCAAATGATTGTAGTGATCTTTAGCTCTTTTTGAAAAAGTAGTCAAATCATCCTGATAGACTACCATGAGAAAATTTATAAGGTATTTGAAAGCCACATCCATTGCCCTTGGAAAATTTTCACCAGCATTCTTCAAACCAAAAGGCATGTGAGCATACACATATGTTCCCCAAGGGGTAGTGAAAGCATTCTTAAATTGTTCAGACTCTTTAACCAACACTTGGTTATAACCATAAAATCCATCCATCATAGAGAGTAGATCACATCCAGTTACCTTTTGCAACATAGCTTCCATGTTAGGTAATCCATAATTATCTTTTAGTGAAGCTACATTCAAGTTCCTGAAATCAACATATAATCTAATGTCCCCATTCTTTTTCCTTGCTGGGACCACATTTGAGACCCATGATGAATGTCTTATTGGTTCGATAATACCTGCATCTCTCAGCTTCATCAACTTTGTTTTCATTTTGGTTGCCAACAATGGATTTATAGGCCTCTACTTCTTTTTGAATGGTTTGACATCCTCTTTCAAAGGAATATCATGTTGGAAGAGGTCCTCTCGATAAAATTTAAAATCTTCATAAGACCAAGAAAAGACATTTTTGTACATTTTCAGCATCTTTATCAAATTTAGTCTCACATTCCTATCCAACTTCTTTCCAATATAAACCAATTGTGGGGATGTATCTGATCCCAAATTGATTTCTTCTAAATCTTCCACATTGGAATTGGATTTTTGTGACATGTAATTATCATTGATGTTGAGCATGTCTTCCAGTTCCACTATTCCCTTTGGGATATGGTTAGATGCTAATTGCACAAGTTCATTCTCAAAAATGCATTCATTACCATTTACAACTGCAATCAAAGAATTACAATCAATTTTCTGGCCATCATAATGATCCACACATTGAATAAATTTGAGGATATCTTCATCATCCTCAAAAACTTGCCAGTTATGAATATTGTCAAGCACTGTAGGCCTATTCTTGACTTCCACTAAGAAATTCTAGAAAGACTGATATCATCATTCTTTATAGAAACACTTGCTAAAAATTCTACCATGATGTTATTGGATCTCTCTACCCAAAGAATATTAAAGGCATTAAAGAATTCTAGCCTATCCCAGACTGCATATTTTTACAATTTCAGTATGTCATCTTTAGCAGCATATTGTGACCTTATCTGAGCTATGATCAATTGGTAATCTCCATGAACTTGTAGACATTTAATACCATGTTTAATGGCAATGTCCATTCCCCATATTAATGCCTCATACTTAGTTGTATTATTTGTACAATGAAAATCCAGTAAGAAGGAATATTTGAAATTAATACTTGATAGGGAGACGAATAAAACACCAGCTCTTGATCCTTCCTTGGAGCATCCTCCAACAAATTACATTTTCCACAATCCATCTTGTTGCAACAATAATTCATCAACAATTGGATCAGTGTTCCTCAATTGTGGTTTGATCTCCTCAACAACAAATTTTTCCATATCAATATCTACACAACAATTTAATTGATCAGGCATGACCATCTCCACCATGAAAGATGAATGAGGCTCTCTGTACAACTTGACCTCAGTACCATTTATAGGAATTGTTGCATATGATAAATCTAGTTGCAGTCTTCCACCTACTATTTCTGCCCACTATCTTGATAGAAGAATACTATAATGAGGTTTTGTATCTACAACAACTATATCCATTCTGTAGGTAGCTTAACAGAATGTAGCAATTTTCACTTCAATTTCTTTCAGTGTTCCTATCATAGGAACCTCTATGTTTTCCATTGCATAACAACTTCCAGCAGGAGTAGTGACTTGAAGACCTAATTCTTTCATGACATGATAGGGCATTATAGTAGCTATAGCACCAAAGTCTATCAAGCAATTCTTGACTAGAAAATGATTTATCATCAAGGTAACATAGAAAGGATCCACTGATAGTGGTTCCTAAGTAATCACATTGCCAATGTAGATGTTAGAGAATTATTTTCTCTTTTCTAATCCTTTTAGTTGTTTTTCTTTTTCCTTGACAGATCGAATCTCTCTTTTGTTATTATTCAAAGTCAAGGATACTTCTTGTTTTGACATAGGGATATCTTCTATCCCTCTCAGAAGTGCAAGTGCAGCTTCCTTGTGCTCTTTTATTTTCAGCATCTCCATCAGTAGGATTGAAACTTTCATCTAAGTGAGAGCATGTCTCATGTCAAAGATAGGCAATTCTGAAGATGCATCACCTATCTTTTTACCTTTCATCAATTTTCTAGTAGCCACTTGTTCTTCTTTTGCTTCTTCTTTCTCCTTCTAATTAGAAGAAGATTCTATTTGTTTTGTAGATTTATTTCCTTTGTTACCCTTGTGATGAGATTCTACAGCATTATGTGGGGCATCCTCTTTAATAAGAACAGAGGCAAGTTTACCTTGATCGAGCTCAACTATTCTATTTCTTAGATTGTATGCACCCCTAGCCTAGTTTATTGTTGCTATGGTTAGGGATCTTTTCTCTTCATCACTTGTTAATTTGAAGTGGGATGCTCCTTTTCATCACCCACTACATTGATAGTTCTTTTAGATATAATACCATTCTTATCATTAGAATCAGAGACAAGTTGGGGTTGTTATTCTAGGTACTTGCTTCTTCTGCTGCTCGCATCTTCAATAGGTTCACCTTTTCAGGAGAGCAAGGATAAGGCTTCCTTACAGTGAACATGTTCATGGAAGATTTTCCTTGTTTAAGACCTGATTGTTGATCCCTCTCCCATTTGATCAACTAGGGCTTGGGCTACCACACATTGATAGGGAGAATGAGGTATGTTTCAAGAAGCAAACCAAGGAGTATTTTCTACATAATTTGTGTTATTCCTTTTTACGGGATCAGGGGTTTCTTTGGCCTTTTGGTTTTCTTGGTCTTCAGGGATTGGTCTACCGTTGTTCCAATTTCTTTTGCATGGGAAATCCCTCTAATTAGGTTTCTTATCAAACCTCTAATTTTGGTACTTTTTATCATGCTAGCCTCTATCATTTTTATCAATTTTAGAAGTGAGATCCTTCATGACACTCACTAATTTATCAACCATGTCATCTTCCTTGACAGGTTTTCTTGCTTGTCCCTTTTTTTTCCAAAGTTTACTATCATCCCTCTTCCCCATCTTTCTTGATGCTCACCTATTACTCTCAATGTCAATAGCTACTTTGTAGGCACCTCTTAGGGTATGTGGATTTTTTTCCCTAAGAAGGTAAGACACCTGACCATCAGCAGCATTAAAGTAAGTGGTCAGACATACTTCCTTATCTAACCTTAGAACTTGGAACAATTTGTTCATGGCCTTTTGAAATCTATTGTTAAATTCTTCCATGCTCTCATTAGGGAATTTCTTTATTTTGTTAAATTCATTTAACATGTAACTAGAGTTCACATGTTCTCTGTATTGTTCCGTAAAATATTTTACAAATTCATCCCAAGATGTTATGCTATCATCAGGTAGATTTCTAAACCAATCCCTAGCATCTTCAATTAAAGACTGAACAAAAAAAGTCATGATAACATCTTCATTTTCAATTTCAAAATCAGTTATCTTATCTGTAAAAGATTTTAAATGTTCTTCACAGGTTATGACATTATTTCTTGTGAATCTAGGGATCTTGTCTCTTACCTCATTGGGGATCATATTTGGATGACCAGGAATTCCATCAAATAAAAGACGTCGATATCTGTCCAAACGGACAAGTCTCCTTTGGAAGTTTCCCACAGTGTCATTTCCACTTAGGCCTGTTGCACCTCCTTGATTTTGAGTAGGTGGAGGAACACTTTTCTTTGGACCAGCACTAGACTATTGAGCAACTGGGCCACCACCACCTGGTGGATTTTATTGTTGTGTCCTAGTAGTAAGAGGCATAGAACTACTTGCAGTAGTATTAAAATTAGCATGCAGGAAAGCTATCCTCATTTTCATGTTAGCAGCGGCAACCTCTAGCTCCATCTTTTCTAGTTGCTTGGCTAGATCGTCTTTGGATTTTCTCACTTGCTCAAGTTCTATGTCAACTTGAGATATTTCTACAGTGGTAGATATTTTTTCTTAGGTTCATTAATACTAATGCCAACAACTTTTTTCTTACCTTTTTCAGAGACATCTTTATTTCTTGTTTTGAGCTTTGCATTTTGCTCAATCTCATGTGGGTGCAATTGTATCATGATGGGTCCTTCTCCTTCAAACTCATCTTTGCTAGAGTTTGTTTTTTTATCAACTGATTTTTTTCTCAAGGCTTCAAGGTTGCCAAATAAATCTGTGTCTAGACCTTTAACCTCACTTAGGCTTTTAGCCTTAAGCTCATTTCTTCTTGGTCTACCAAGAGTTCTTCTCTCTCAGTTAATAAGTCATAGAAATCTTGTTCACACTTTTTTCTTGCAGCTTCTATTTATGATTATTTCCCATGCTTCTTTCTTCTCAAAGCCATGACCTCTTCTTTTATTTTATCAAAATCATAAGATGTTGTCTCATCAATAGATGTCTCTCTAGGTTGTTCTAGTGTTTCTTATGCAGGGAAAAATCTTGCATCTATCATCTCTCCCTCTCTGAAAGGTTCAAAAGGTAAATCATATCGAAAAGGATCTGTGGGCCTTTATTGTTCTGCACTTTCAGATGAAGGTGACCTTCTCTTAGGGATAGGGGTCACCATTCTCCCTTTTGAAGTATTTGGGGAATCATATTTTGATCCACCTCTCTTGGACCATTGTCTCCTTCTAGGTGTATGGAGCTCTTCTCCTATATATTTTTTAGGATTATCTCTAGAATAAGACATGGTGTTTTTTTCTGACTTATTTTAAGATTTAGACAAGGATATTCAATATTTCAGCATGCAAATCACACTGGAATGCATAGAGTTACATTCGCCACCCACAACTAGTATTTGAAAATATTAATAAAATGACCAAGAAATGGACTATATAAAAAATTAGTCATTACAGACTTTACAAAAATCCACTCTTTCCCCAGTAGAGTCACCAATTTGTTAGATCTTTTTCTTGTACAATCTCAATATAGCATCAATGCTTGACTATTAGATTCTCAACTCTTGACTCATGAAAGTAAAATTATAGCTAATGAGGATTAATCCTCATTCTTCTTTGAGCTCCATAGACTCGGGTGGGTGTACTTGTTTACAGATCACTGATTTTCAGTAACTTTAAAAGTGAATCAAGGGCTACACTAATTTTATTCTTGCCTTTTACTGTAACAACTGATAGCACATCTTGCAGATGAGAAAAACCAATCTTATGAAAATCTTAGCAAGCCAGACCATGAACTTGGCAAGGGAAAATAACATTGAAACAAGGATTCCTTCTTTTTTTTAGAGTTGTTGACTCAAGAAGGTGTACCTTTTACAAATTACTGATATTAAGTAACTTTAACAGTGGATCAAGGGCTACACTAATTTTCTTCTTGCCTTTTACTGCAACAACTAATAGCACATCTTGCAGATAAGAAAAACCAATCTTATGCAGAGCTTAGCAAGCTAGACCATTAACTTGGCAAGGGGAAATAATAGTGAAACAAGGATTCTCATCCTTCTTCTTTTTAGCGTTCTTGACTCGGGAAGGCTAACCTAATGATTCTCTCTCTAAGGAATCAATATAAATAAATTGTATTCTTTAGTACAACTGATTAATCATATAAGTTCTTCATAATAGAAATGTAAATGATTGTTTATGTTTGAGATTGATGATGATAACTACTTATCAAAACCTAGACCAGTGCCTAATCTCGTGAAAAAAGTCAAATGAAATATACATTCATAGAAATCAATTAATTGAAACACACATGAATCTCAGATAGAGTTCCTTACAAACTATCTTATCATTTCCACACACATGTATCATATTCTCACACTAATATCTAGCCCTCTAGAACTATTCATAAGATTTACTCCCTCCTTGAAAGAAACTTACAAATAATCACACAGTTACCTTATAACCGGTATGCTTAAAATGCCTTGCAGATCAAACATACAAGAGCATAAATAGAAATACAAGAAGACATCATAAATGTGAAACGGGAAACTCCACTGTATTTTATTAATATACTTCTGCTTTAATACATTAAGAAAGACAAAAGGTTGAAAACTAGAGAATAATAATAAGTCTACCTCACAGAGTTAAATCCATCATGGGTCTGTGTAGGATCATGGTATGCCAAAAAGTGGTGATGTGAAAAAATTAGTTTTTTACTCATCCAAAAGTGCACCCAAAAGTTTGTTGACTTTTGAGTAGGCCTGGGTGTCAGTACACCTGGCCAAGCCAAAATCCAAAGCTAAAGAATTATTGGATGTCCAATAATATCTAATTTTTGATAATATCTGATGTTCGATAATATCTTATGTCTGATAATATCGGATGTCTAATAATATCGAATGTCCGATATTCATCAGTCATAATATATTATTGCCCACGGCTGTGTTCAACATTTTCATTGTGAAAACGTTGAAGCAGCGAGAAGCCAAGCCCCTAAAATTGTATATATGATACCTATCTGATATCGTATTTTCTACAGTACACAAGGTAAGTGAAATTTTGTAGTTTCACTCCTTTTTTTTGTTTTTGCATTGAAATTTATTGTTTTTTTTTCTTTTAAACTAGGTTTTATATGATATTGTGTATTGTTTTTAAAATTGATTATAAACTAGAGTTGAAATTTATATTGTTTATTCTATTTTTTTTTAATCAGACAAGGATTCAGACCAATCTAAAAACCCTCCCTCTCAGTCTGCAAACAATCCAGAGACACCTCAAAATAATCCCCCACCTTCAGAAGACCAACCATTCACAAAGCCTCGACCAATACAGGATCTCATAGGAGATAATCTAAATCATCTTAGAGGATATCAGAACACATATGTGAATATCCCCACCTTGCGTCCCATGTTTTCCACACTGAACTCCATTATTGAGAGCATGGAGAAACTCAGGGAACAGCACAATGTTGCACTTCTTTGGTGTGAATCCATGCACGCCCAATTTGATGATGGGCTTGACTATGATCAAGTTATGGATCTAAACATAACAAAACATGACATATGTAACATTTTTTTTGATCCCAAAACTGGTTTGAAAGTGAACCCTAAAAAAACCAAGTTATCAATTAAATGGTGTACCAATGATGTAATATGTGACAACTTTTTGGATCACTAGTGGATGGTTTTTGATAGACCACCCCACAGCAATTTAGATGTCCCATTCTATTTCAATCAAAAATTATATGTTGAATTTTTTCTTGGTCACAAAGTCAATTATAGGAGCATGAGACAGAACCAAGGCGTGGGCTTAGGCGCTCCCCAGGACAGGCCAGGGGCATAGCAGGTGAAATCCCGCACATATGTCCCCCTCTCAAGATTTCACCACCTCCCACTATACAGCATCTTGACATTATTGTCGAGGTCAGCTCATAGACTATTCAAGCCATTCACGCCTTGAGTGATCTACTCATTAGGAAGAGTGTGGCATTTTTTCCTTCTCATAGTGATGCTTCTAGCCCTTCCACATCCTCCACCAGCTCACATGTTTGTGTGCCTCATAATTGTGTTATGTGCAAGAATATGTGCTTGGGTCCCTTGAATGATAGTGATGCATATAACTATATGTTCAAGGTGGATGATACTACACAACACACTATAGGCACTGAAGCACCCCATGGAGATGTGCATCAGGGGCATATAGAGCCATGGGCTCATACTATTACGGTAAGAGTAAATAATTAACTTATTACATTGTATTTAATTTTAAACGTTCGTATTTTTAATAAATTTTTCTTATAATAATTGCCCACTTATGGTTTTTATACATGTTTCATTTATATCCAGTTGATGACAGAGGAGGAGATGGCACAGGTGGAGGGGTCCACGCTTTCGTCCATTTCATTCGGCCTTGACACTTCCACAGTATATATGTTTTAATGTACTCATTGGTTTCATTTTATTATAATATTGTATACATGTATTTTCTAATTTTGATGATCATCTTATTACATACTGATGCAGGTTTCACTAGCTTCCACTAGAGGGAAATGTGAGGGGGTTCAGGCATCTAGTGTTAACAAGGGGAAGGTAATTAAGTATTTTAGATTGATTAAGCATACATGTATACTTGTCACTTGTGCATACTCATTTTTAAGTACATGTTTTATTTGATAGAGGGTGGTGTCTGATGATGTCGTGAGACCGGTTCGCCATGATAGAGTCACAGGCATCTCAATTTGCAATGATAGCCCCACAGTACGTATATTTCTAAATTTATTTGTGTGTAGTTTACTATCAAGTATTATTTAATATGATCAAGTCATGATTGTATAAAAATTATCTGTTTGACTTTGTAGGTCACCAATATTTTGAGGGAGATACCACACCAAGGGTTTGTATCACTGATGATCCAACCGATATTTCCTGAAGAAATTTCAATAGAGGTAAGTTTTGATGTTAATTGAGTTATATTTAAAACATGTATTTGCTACCAAGGATTTAACATTAAATAGTATAAGTCTTACATCAATCTCATGTTCGCAAAC
>MU224185.1:0-13064 GCA_018584345.1 Thuja plicata
ATAGATATAGTAAACATAGAACTAATCTTTTTAAAAAGACAATGCTGATTGGCTGTTATAGGAACTAATAATCACCGTTTAAGCATTATAGCCTCCGCAATAGTTACCTGCGCCGCAGGAACTAAAAGTAGTTAAATTTTAATAAAATAAGATAATAAAATGACTCAATAACAAAAATTTGTATAATTAGTCAATGATTTTGAATTTGGTCCTATATAGATCTTAAGTTAGATTGTATGTTAATTGGAAGTTTGCTCATTGTCTAATCCATTACCCCCAAAAGATTATAAAAGGGCCCTTTCGATTTTACTTGATAGGAAAAAAACATCAATAATATTTTCCATCTAAATAATACCAAGGAGAGTTAATTAAATCATTAAATGCAGCTTGAGTTGCCCACCATAGAGAACTTGTATTCTTATTCTTGAAACAAAAAGGTCACAAATTTAAATCCTTAAAATTTAGGTTTTCGTGGCTGGAAAGACGTTTCCTAACTTATTAATCAAGCGATGTAAAAACAGAGGTCATTGGCGAGGAAAAGCCCTAGGATGCACTTTCCACCTCTGCATTCACAAAATCTTAGTAGAACAATCGCAGAAAATTGTATAACTTAGAACGGATGTAGACTTTGTTTTGTATACATCGTGAAGGACATTGCTTCTTGCTGTACTAAACCAAATAAATAAGTCGAACTCTGAGGTAGCTACAGATGGCCCGATCAAGGCGAAAATACAGAAAATCAAGAACAAAAGTTCAGGTTGGCCTCCCCAAGCTCAAGCCCCATGTTTTCAAGCCCTCCTTTAGTGTTCCAGAGAAGCTCAGGGCAGTTACAAGGTAGTCATTAGTTGCAATTTTTTCTCCTATATGAATTTTCTGTTTGAAGCTAAAGACTCTATATTCGGCAACATAAATCTTGTAAAAGAATTGGCTGGTTGATTCTATATTTTTTTGTTTGCTGCAGTGGGCAGTGGGATGAAGAGGGCAGCGTTTTGCAGAACTATCGGTCTTTTGGGGTGGTTTCAAATCCAAATTTGTTAGGTGCGCTCAGCCGTTCTAAGCGGGTTATAGAGAGCGAAAGTTTACAGCAGCCTCCCGCGCCCGAGCCCATTCAGGTCGATATCAATGGAGAAATCAAGGATCCTGAGTTTCAAGTCATTGACAGTGGCAGTGACTTGGAAGAGGATGGTATTTTCCTTGAACCCTGCATTAAACGATATAGGACATTCGTATGGTTGAAATCGATGGTGAATTTCTACACCCGAAGAGGCATCACTGTGCAAGAAGCAGATTGACACTTTTTTTTCTTAAACCCTAAATCCCCGAAACTCTGATAGATGGCAGTTGATGCTAAAGACTGTATTTGTTAAATACGATTGCCTGGTTCAAAGCTGTTTTCTTTAACCTTGAGTTTTAAAACTCAAAGTCCTAGCTAATTTGATATAGAGCATTGATTTTTTGTCATACCTGGAATGGTTTATTTAGTCTGGATGTAAGCCCTTAAAACTTGGTCTTATTCTCAGGATTCTTGTAGTTTTGAACAGACATCAAATTAAGTATTGCAAGTCCTCTTGCAGAGGTGACGATTCTATTGGGATTTTGCGGTGTTTGGTGTTTAGAGACTACCTTTTCCTTGAGAGATTATTCGCAGTGTTCAACATAATCAACGTTTCCAAGCTTTGAATTGTTAATTTTAATGAGTTTAGGTAGCATTTGAACTTCTGATCAATCTATGACATTTGAGGTCAATTCATCACACCTGTTCCTGTGGATGACATTTATACATCAGAACGGTGCATCCAGTTAGGTAAATCTATGATAAACTGCATTGCATAGGTAATGTTACTTTTGTGATGTCCTTGGGTTTGCCTCTCTTTAATGAAATGGTTGCTTGGCAGGACATTAAAATCAATTTGTCATAAATATTATGTCTGAGGGTCCGTTCAGAGCTTTACTACCGTAGGTACTATGTTCAACCTCATGCATTAAATAAGTGTGAGTTTTAGTCGGGACTAAGCAGCGTTTCAAGGATTCTTTTGGAGGGTGAGATGTGGGGGCCAGGGAAGAGAGTTCAGGGTATAGCAATTTTTTTAATAAAATTTGGGGGATGGTGAGGAACGGCTATTAAAGTAATATATATAAAATACTATTTGAAACATTAGCTACAAAATATAGTGAAAAAGAGTCGGCTCCGATACTTTGTAAAATCATCTTTTGCATTGTCCGATGTCTCAATATCAGCCTTGCTGTACTGAGTCAGAGTGTAAACATTCTGAGGAAACAATTGCACTGTTTCTTAGTTTCTGTTTTAAAGACGATAAAGCCTGTTGTGATTAGTTATCTGAAAAAAAATTACTTGGATCTTGCATTATTATCAAATGAATAAAAATAGATCTATGTACCCGATTTGGATACGGGATATGAATTTGGGTACGGGATATGGATTTGAGTATGCGGGTATGGCATATTTCTTTTGCTTGGGTATGGGTACATATACAGATGTGTCCATATATATATGTTCAAAATGGCAAAACTACAAACCAACCACACAACCACATTAAATAGAACAAGAAAACTCAGCTCTGATATGAGTCTGATCTGTTTTTGAAGTAAGACTTGCAGAAGGCAGTCCAAAGAGTGCTAAAACTGATTCGTCTTGTCCAAACAACATTAATGAAGATAATGGTAGAAAGAAAGAAAATATGTGATGAAATGAACTTGTTTGGGCCGGGTTTGTGGGTTTGGCCTGGGCACCCAGGCCTAACCCTGGACGAACCTAGGGGTGAACCTGGACCATACCTGGACCTGGATCAGACCCAGCTCTGAAGCCGGGCCTTTTGACATGAATCCAGTAACATAGATATAGATACATCAATACTAGACAAATTTTGAACAAGTCATTTGTAATATCAGTCAAGAGCTTCAGCGTGTTCCCATGTAAGGGATTCACTCGAGCATAGAACTTGACAGGGAGGCCCAAAGAAGTTGCAGATCCAAGGTACATGTGTGAAATCCAAGCATCTTCACTATGATCATTATATTTACTTTCTAATTATTGGATTGATATTGTATTGGCATTACCGAAAATCCAGGTTGATTCAACAAAACAATAGTATCATGGAGTTCAATCACTTGAATTTAATATAGCACAGGCCAAGACGATCTTTATTTCTTTTAAAAGAGGAATGACAGCCATCTGTTATAATATTGTTGTCATTGATATCAAAGGAGATGCCTTATCAGAATCTAACTGTCTTCCAATCATGGCTGACCTCATCAGCAAAGCAGTAGCAGAAAAGGAGTAAAAAAGGTGCCCAAACTAGAGTTTAAATAGCTTTTAATCTATGTTGCATGGGTATTTGTATCCATACCCTTGGGATGCGTACCGGGTACTGGTACACGTACCCAAGTACCGGGTACTCAGTGGAGAGCATCATAGCTAAGGACCTTGATTAAGATTTCTGATTTCTGATTTTTGTTTCAGTTTTTTGTTTGCGTATCAGCTTGCTGTTTATCAAGCTTAATTCAGTATGTAATCAGTTTGAAACTTTGATACAATACTGATTAATAGTAAACTTTATCACTGTTCAAGTCAGAAGTTTATCATTTGCAATATGTTATTGTTATATGATTTATGTCTTCTTGTTCATGTTTAAAGGTTTGCATTCTCTGTTATGCATCTAAACAGTTAGCATATATTATTATTGCAAACATATTGCAAATCTGAAACTGAAAACAATACATTACATCTGCAAACTTTATCATTGTTCTTGTTTTGAAAACTCATTGTCGTGACTAATATTTTCAGATTTTCTGTAAAATATTTAATTACATTAAAAAAAAATTAGACCTACCCAAGTATCTCCGTCCCTTATTCTGAAAAATAGCCGTATCCATACCTATACCCAAACCTGAAGTACCCAAGTACTGCCGTCCCCGTGCAACCTTGCTTTTAATAAATAAATGCATATTCTTTTATGCTGGCCGATCTTCCTCAGTCTTGACGCCTTGGAAGACAAAAAATGAAGCTTAATTTTTCATCAGCTGACCTCCTTACAGAGGCGTCTCACTTTGTGATTATTTTTTCTTAAATGGCAAATAATATTTTAAACAAGGGGCTGACCTTTCTTGATGTGGGTGCCCAAATATGACAAGCTTTTTGTAAATTAAATTTGTTTTATGCTCATGGCTGACCTCCTTTGAGTAATCACTCACTCTTGGGTGAAAATGCATTTGGTGCTATATAAAAGGTGTGTGGGGGTAGATTAAAGCGAGCAATTTTATTGAATTTCATTCATATGAAAAGCAGAAATAAAAGGATATGTTAGCAGATTTATGAGAAATATTTGAGCAGATTTACAAGAGATATGTGAGCAGATTTATGAGAGATTTTTGAGCATCAATTTTATGAGAAGAGAAGAGAAATCAAAGCAGAAATTATTGAAGATCATAAGCAGATTTGTTGAGGATAATTAGAGCTGTTATGAGAAGAAGTTCCAAATAATTACCATATTCTTATTTTGAATGTTGGTGCCTTTTATCTAAGGAGATTTAGAGGTTGGTGCTTCTCATTGATAGAGATTGGTGTCTCTTGCTGGATTGGTGCCTGGTTGTAGGGGATTGGTGTTTTGTGTGGGTTGGAGCCTACAAAGTTTTGAAAAGAAGATTTAATTTTGCTGAGGCTGGATTTGGATGGTAGATCCTAGTAGCTATTTGCTGGGTTTTTTTCTTGAAAGGGTTTCCACATAAAATCTTCTGTCATTTATTTGTGTGGATGTATTTGATTCCCATATTGTGATTACTAAATTTTGAATTTACTTATTTACCCCGGGTGTGTTTCTTCACCATCAAGAGGGAGTGACCCCTGTAGGGTTTGGATTTAGTACACTTTGCATGTTCCCTAAGTTACTGGTTTGGGTACAGGTATCAGAACCAGGTAGGGTGATTTTTTTCCCCTCAGGTACATTTACATGATTATTATATATGTTCCAAATTATTAAGTATAAGAACAATGAAACTCATAATTGCCAATAAAAGGAATAGTTAAATACTGTAATGCCTCATATTCGCTATTTGCGAAAATGAAAATACTCAAGTTTCAAAATGTCATTACACAACGAAAATTCAAAATTATGCATTACTAGGAAGGCTTGTTAGAACCATTTCTGGTTTGTTTCTCTCACTAGCATTGAGTAGGATGAAGTTATACTCCCTAACATTTCGTAAGGTTGTTGTGTAAATTTTTTGTTGAGTTCTATATGGGAATGTGTTATTAAATAAGAATCATCATCCGTGGTTGCTAATTAGAATCATCATATTTGAGAAAAAATATTCAAGGAACATATTGTGTTATCATAGCTTCAATAGTAGGTATGTGGGGGTCGTGTTGGGTACACTTCAAGCAAGTCTAGGGTAACCTGGGCATACTTGCGATGAACTCACATTGCACTAGGACTTGTATTGGACCCACATGTGTATTTGGGTCAAATATGAAGGACCTGATAACACAATATGTTCCTTGTTGCAATATATAGTAGGCTCAAGGGGTTGAGCCCCTGTTGCCAAACTCAAATTAAAGTTTTTTAGGCCAAAAAAACCTTCATAGTGCATTCACCTTTTGTTTTTCAATTTTTTTTAAAAAATTAAATGATTTTTTATTAGTTTGAAAGGGACTTCTCCTTCTTCTTCTCTTACCCTTTTTGTGATTGTTATAGATTATGAGCAAGCATATTTATATGTTTTTTAGGGTGAGGAGGTTTGATGATTCCACTTTTAGGTTTAGGGTTTTATTTTTTTCTTTTAAGTTCTTTAAAAAAGTTACATACATGTTCTCGTCATGAGGATTTAGTGATGCCTTGTTGTCCTTGGGATGGTTGGGGGGTGTTTGCATTTCTCTTGGCTGCCACGTGGTACAAAGTTTTCTCCAAAGAGAAACTTCCCAAAGGGTGCCCCCTCCAAAAGTGAATGCCCCAAAAAATGTGCCCTACTTTGTAGGTTGAGGATGAGCACCTTCGCTAATGGTGACCAAGGGGACAATCAAGGAAATGTTTTGTCCCTGTTTTATGGCCCCTTGGACATCCTCACTCCATGAAACAAGAGTTTTTCCTTGGAGAAGTGTTTACATGGAATGCTGATTTTAAGGGACCATTCAAATGTCATGCACACAAGGTAAGAGTATAAGTTGAGGCAGTTGATTAGTGAGTTAAAATAAGAAGTGTTATGGGTCTTATTTGACAATTGTCTTATGTTTGCTTGATTATTGTACTTAAACAAAGCTACTCCAACATAAGTTAAACTAGTTGATTTGGAATTTCATCAAAGAGTTCACCAAAACTAAGAGCCATTGGAAGTTACTCTATGTTCTGATTAGAATGTTCTTAGACTGTCCTAAAAGTGAGTCTGATTGTGCAAGCCATGAATGAACACAAACATACACAGATAACACTTCGATTTTACCCTAGAAACCTCCAAATGGAGGAAAAACCAACAAATAGTGGCCGATAGCTCATCTACATGCTCATATTAACAACAAACTGAGTTATATTGAATGAATACTACGATATAGCTGTTCCTTTCTCTTGTCAAGCTTCCTCTAATGTCCCATTTTTTGGGATTCCCCTAAATCTTGCCTAATCACCTTGTAAATATCAAGTCTACCAACTTTCTCTCTTTGGATGCTGATCGCTGCTCTCTTCGATGAGTGTTATTGCTCAGTGGTTCGATCTTCCTTGATTGATGCCTTGAGGTATGGGTGAGTGATGATTGATAAGTTTTTTCAATGCTTGCAATGAATCCTCCTTTATACTTTATTGGTGGAAGGGTCACCACCTTTCATAAGGATTGAGTCACCACTTTTCATTGTTGCCTTTGTGAATAATATATTATTCCCCAAATTGATCTCTCTTGTATGTCCTCCTCAAATGAAATCTTCTCCCCTTTATATCCTCCAATGTGAGGTAGAGTCACACCTCTTCATTTGAAAGGGTCACAACCCTTCATCATTGCTGCTCCTTTGAAAGAATCACTTCCTTATCTTCTTCCCATTCCTTTCTTCTTGCATTAATGCTTCTTTAATTCCTGTTGCTCCCTTCTTTCTTTGTTCCTCTATGTATCCCTTCCCAAGTGAAGTTCTCTTCTATCCCTTTTATATCTCATGTTTGAGGGAGTCACAACCTTTCATTTCATGCCTTTTGACCATTCATTAAACTTAACTAATTTTTAATTATATATATTTTTTTTGTATTTTAGTTTATTATTATTATTATTTATTAATAAATCCTATTTCAACAAGGGGGCATTTCAGTCCACCCTGCCCAAGATTGCTTGTCCTCAAGCAATCACAAGCTAGCAAGGGCGAACTTCCCATATATTGAGAAGCATGACACACATCTATGACCTTAAAAAAAACTTAGTTATTATCATATCTGGAACAAATCAGGTATGAACCAAACACGGAGCACACACATAAAAACATGAAGTATACACATGAACATATGCAATCATGGAGCTTACACATAAAAACATGAAGTATACACATGAATATATTCAGACACAGAGCATACATAAATACGTGTGTTGTTAAATCCCGTCTTTTTTGAGCCAAAAAGTGGGCCTAACCCCAATCTTGCTGCTCATAATCTATTTCGAGCGAAAAAGTGAATCTAACCCTAATCTTGCTGCTCATAATCCATTTAAAGCTAGAAGTTGGGCCTAACCCCATCATTCTGCTCATAATTCACTTCGAGCTAGAAAATGGGCCTAACCCCAATCTTGCTGCTCATAATCCAATTCGAGTTAGAAAGTGGGCCTAACCCCATCTTTTTTCTCATAATTCATTTCGAGCTAGAAAGTAGGCCTAACCTCATCTTTTTGCTCATAAGCCATTTAGAGCTAGAAAGTGGGCCTAACCCCATCTTGCTGCTCATGAGCCCTTTAGAACCAAAAAGTGGGCCTAACCCCATGTTGCTGCTCATGAGCCATTTAGAGCCAGAAAGTGGGCCTAACCCCATCTTGCTGCTCATAAACCATTTAGAGCCAAATAGTGGGCCTATCCCCACCTTTGTGGCTCCCATATGCTCATAAATGTGTCATAAATTTGTTCCAATATGCTTCAACATTTGTTCAAGATGTCCCATAGATTTGCTTCAATATGCTTCAAACAAATTTGAAATGCTCTTAATATTTCTCTAGTCTAGGACTGCTCTAGATTTGCTCTAATATGCTTCGAGGGTCTGCTTATGAAGGCCCTTTTGATTTCCTCGTAACCCTCTTTTACATTTTCTCTTAACTCTTGGATTTGTATGCTTTTCTTATAACTGTTATTTTAGCATGCATAAAAAGATCCACATGCTTCAACAATGTAATGACAACTAGCAAAAACTTCATTACGGCAACAAGGCCCACCATGGCACACAATGAAGGCAATTAGTTTAGATTTCTGCCTTGAATATCTTGATACCCTGAAGATGCAAATGCAACAACAATTCTTCATACTTGGACCCCACAACATTTTTCTCTTCCATACATTATATGGCCTTACTTTTCTTCCATACATTATATGGCCTCACTTTTCATGAATGAGGACAGGACTGTCTTCATACTCATGCAGACTGCTATCTTTCCCTGTCATCAGTATCATAGACATCAATGTTTGTCCTTCAAACGAGTAAGGCAGAAACTTCTATCCAACTTTATACTTTATTGGTGGAAGGGTCACCATTTTACCCTGTAATTGCAATTTTCTGGTGGTACAACTTTCATTGATTACATGCCAAGGATCATACAATTGTACATGAAATTTTATTGAGCCTCTTGCAGTATTCATACATCAATGATAAGGTAATGCATAGATTTTTGTGTAATGTCCCCTTTTTCTTAAATGAGATTAGAAAAATAATAATTAATTAAAATATGAAAAAAATAAAATAAAAAAACATAATTAATTAAGTATAAAATAAAAATATAAAATTAAAGTTTAATTTAATCAAAAGTCAAGGGACGTGAAGAATCACAGACATTGAAGGAAAAAGATATATAAGAGGCACCTATTAGAATAATATTGTATTATTTACCTCATAATGGTCATTTAAGTCACTTAATGCATCTGGTCAGTTAATGTATCTAATAAGTTAGATAGTTAGTATATTTCTATTTCAGTTCTCAGTTAACAGTTGTTTCTTTTAGAAACATCGTCTTTGTATTTCCTTATATAAGGAGCCTTGCTCTCCTTTGTAATTACTCGTTGAATATTAATCGATTATCATTTCAGCACGAAACATGGAGAAGTAAGCATCATTCAGAGAATACATTTTATATTTGTTTTAAATTTATCACTACTTGTTGAATATCTAACAGCCTTAGTATGAAACCCCTCTAGGGCTGAAATTGAAAGACCGAAATACTTAGTTTTTCTTTTCAAGTTAGTGGATGGAAACTCCTAACTTGGGCAGAAATAAGAAATATTTCAAAGATTTTAAACAAAGGGAGACAGCTGCAAATTTGAAAGAAGAATTATAGCATAGGCTAAAGGATAAGTTTTATATTCTTAGACATACATTATAAACCATAAATCTGAAAATGATGATTGAAGTTATAGGTTTTAGGATAAATTTTTATTTATAATTAACAATGCAATCAATATTGTGAGTTTGGATTGTTTATTTTAGGGGAAATAAGGAATTTCATAACGGGACATTGCACTTGGAGACTGCAGAAATACAAATGTGCAAGACATGATGGTTTAGCTGAGTCCACTCTTGGATGTCTATATATCCCTTCCAATCTTGGAATCTGGCTCATGTAGTTCTTCTAAGAATTTACATGCCCTAGCAACTTTGACAGACCACTTACTCAAAAAATGACGGCTCTTGAAAAAGAGAAAATTTTAAAATATAGATAATTTAAAATATTCTTATGATAACATTGATAAGGCAATAAAATAACCAATTTATATTCGTAAGAATATTAAATAACTAATTTTCTCTTATACTTGCATAAATCAATTTATATTGAGAAAATTTGTCAACCATTTATATCCTTTGACATGTTCATCAACCCTCATCATAGTAAACCTAGTAGCCTAGCATGCTAGCAATAATACTCCAAGTCTTACCCAAAGCATATAGGTTTCATAATCACTCTTTAAAGCAAAGTGCTATTCTACTTCATAACTAAACTACTTGTCTATCTATTTATTCATGCAAACATGTAAAAATATCATTTATATGCTCAAATGACAAATATAGATCTAAACTTCCATGAAAGCATTATGCAATTTGAAAATTGTACTTCTCATTCATTTATAAACTGATAATGGATTCATAAACTCAAACTTTGTAAGTCCTTGTAGTTCGACCATTTTTCTTCTTAACAATACAAATCAGGATTTGATAGGTGCTCAACCTCAGCAATCACTAAGTCACTTAATGCAAAACATTGTACATTTGCACATATTTTAAACTGTTATTATTCTGTTAATTACACGTGCATTTTATATTGCTTGCAAGCCGTTCTGTGCATGCTAACTAACTGCTTGTGCAAAGCATGAGTAGCACCTTGGTGACTACATTAAGCTCTCCAAATATCTATAAAAGGTTCACAAAACTTAGCCAATTAGAGTTTGCATTGTTTTTTTAAAAATAATATCAAAGTTGCTGGGCCATAGGGGATGACTAGCCATCCCTTGACATTTCCAAAAGTTTTGCAGACATCCCTGGGATGTTTCCAATCAAAAAGAAAATTGGAGACAGTGGGGGAAGTTTCGTACCCGTCTCCATGTCCCTGAGACATTTCCTATTGGGGATGCCTATGTTTTGGCTGGGGATGCATCCCTGGGTTACAAAGCCACAAACTGATTCTAGAGTTCCTTGACAAACAATTGGAATGTTGAGCAAATAACATTATTAACAACAGTTTGTAACAAACACAACGTATCCTCATTTTAGCTGGACCAATGTAATTTCTCCTTCTGGGATTACCCTATATTTTGCTATATAATCACAAATTCAGTAAAAACAGGGAACATAATATAGTTAGAGATATAACTCTACCCAAAGAATGTAAAAGCAAGATTGATCCTTGTTGAGGTCCTGCTATCATGTTAGACAATTATTGAAGATACAATTCATAAAATCAATTATGCTACTAGGGTTAAACAACATATATTCATAACCATCTTAATCATATAACATATACAATTTTATTGTTTGGTTCAATCATATTGGGGCTTGGATAAGGGGACATGATAGGGTGCCCGAAGTGATCTTTTACCCTTGGCCCAAGAGCGGATATTCCATCCCTATTGGCCTCACGTGGCCTTCCGCTGTTCATTCTTCACGAGGTGGTGTACTGAGTGAGGAAGCTTGCACTTGCCCTCCCTATTCCCCCTCGTATGATTGAGACTCTTGAATCTACACCAACAATCAACCCATGTAGAGGTTGGAGGGAAAACTACAATAGGGTGCCCGAAGCGATCACCCTAGGCCCAAGAGCAGATATACGACCCCTCTTGGCCTCATGTGACCTTCTGCCATCCATCATGAGGTGGTGTACCTAGCGAGGAAGCTTGTATTAGTTTCTCCCTCCTTGTATATCCTCCTCCAGCTCGCCATGATTGATTGCTGCCATTTGATGAATAGACTGGAAATCCACATAATTGCTTATATCTAATATATCTAATGTTGTGTATCAAATATATTATTTGAATTGTTGCCTATATATGTAATGAATTGTGCATTTAAACATTATCTTGCTGCATATAACAAGCATATATATTAAACACATATTCATGCATACCACAATGAACAAGATTGCTACTGTTCATAATCAATGACAATTTCTGATCTGATCCTGATCACTGATAACGATGTGTTGGTCTGCTCGTATGAGCACCGATGCTTATTAGATCACTTCCCTTGATGTCTTGTTTGATAGTGTCGGATCAGATTCTGCTCTTGTTTGTCTTAAAATGCTTCTCTTTCCTTCACTTGATTCCTCTTTCAAATGATGTTTCTGTCCCTAAATTCCATCATGGTGGAAAGGTCATGTCTTTTAGTTTTGAAAAGACACATTTGTTGTAATTGCTGCCCCCCCTTTCCTTTCAGTCACCACTCTTCATTATGCCGTTTGGGAGGATTGATTATTTAATTTTCTCTTAGCTTTAAGTTGGACCCTTTGTTAGGTTTACCCAGCCTTAGTCGGCTCCCTTTTTACAGTCACAACATATTTTGTTTATTGCCATTCCGAGTCGTCTCTTATACTATACCGAGTTTCCCAGGTTGGCTCATTATATTATTTTTTATCCTCTTCTAAGCTAGTCAGCCTGCTTAGAAAATTATGTCCTTGCCATTGGGTTGGCCTCCTATTAATTCCAATGTGATGACCCTATTTTTAGCAAGTTGTGGCAGCGACCGGGTCAGCTCATCATCACGACCCTCGTGAGCTGATGCAGAGTTTTGAGGGTCCCAGTTGAAAGGCTTACTATTTTTAGTAAGTCTGGACTTACTGTTTTTAGTAAGTTAGTTGGTCAGTTTCCATTCTGACAGGGCAGTACCGGCAGTGGTCAATTTTCCAGACGATATTCAGTTATTCAGTTTCTTGGACTGGGGACTTACTATTTATAGTAAGTCTATATTTGGCAGTTGCCATTTATGGCAGGGCAGTGATGAGCATGTTGGTCAGTCAGTATGGCAAGTGTTGCAGGAATCATCATCAGAATTATATTTAATAATTACTTGTATTAATTAATAACAATATGTTATTAATTAATATTAAGACGATATTATAATAATAATAATACTTTATTATTATTATAATGTTTTGGAAGTTTATATTATAAAGGGTAGTTAACTGATGATGGTTTTTGGGAAACTTTGGAGACCAAGGAGTTATAAATACAGGCTCATTTGTGAAGTAAAGAATCTATTGAATATCGATTATTGAATTTCTTCTTGGGAATTGTTCCTACTTTCTGTGCCCTAGCTAGGGTCAAATTAGTTGATGGAAGACTGATTCTTCTTCATCTAATCCACGATCGATTGCTGTTGTATGATCGGTTGTCTCCATTTGAT
>MU224185.1:18652-54538 GCA_018584345.1 Thuja plicata
GTAACTTCATTTCAATGCTCGTAAATGATGGAGTTGAATTAGATATAGGTATGTTTGCTTCATCTTTAATACAAGCATGAATGCTGGGATTTAAACGCCAAACAAATATTACTTCCTCCAAATCGGCCAAGACTAGGATTTGTTCTTTAAAGCATGGAGTCAATATTGAACAAGTTCACTACAATAGTATAATTATTTGCCTGCCAACTATTTGACAAAATGCCAAATGTGTGATCTGCTTGGAAATTGGTAAAAAATTGATGGTTTAAGGATGAGGCCAACTTAGGCCCCTTACATCCAATCACCCAGTTTACTATCTAAGAGAGGCTGGGATTCTAGTCGCTGCAATTCTCTAAAAGTTGTGATTTGTTTTATAAAGGCTGCGATTTGCATTAACCTTAGGCGGGGCACGACAGTCCGCCCTTCCCAAAATTGCTTGTCCTTGAGCAATGTCAATTTTATCCAAGTCTTTCAATGTGAGGGTGCCTAAACGAACCCTTGGACATTGGTCATTTTTATATCCTTCATTTGCATAATGTTACACTTACAGATATACTCTTAACGTTAAGCAAGAACTTAAGTCTTATATAATAAGATGAGGATTAGGAGCACGACACACATCTTTGCAATGTTCTATGAAGACATTTCCCTTATTGGTCAAAGAAACCTTAGGGGTTTTCTGGAGAGATGTCAAGTTGACATATTACAATTTTTACTGTTGATATTGGTTGGACAATTTGCTTCTAGATCTTGAGGATATAAGGGTGTAGCAACTACTAGACTTGCTCCTCCACACCAAAGCTCCTTATTAACCCATCTTGATTCGAGTTGTCCAATTATTTGTCTCCGTTTGTTTATTGTCCTTGCTTTTTTGAGATCTTCTTTGTCACACCTTTTTCTTTTGCTTGGATTTTCTTTTTCTTTTTCTTTGTCTCCAGCTTCCTTGTTGGATAATATGCCTCTATATTGCATACTTGGCTTCTCTTTATACATATGTCTTGACTGACGTTACTAGGTCCTTAACCCGACCTTGAGGCCTTGGTCCAGTTTCAACTGGGTACGGGTTTGGGGCTGGTAAATTGCGCGTGCACGTAGGGTTTCATATTTGATTTGTAGGTTCATCCCGACGAACCTAGGAGAACACGCCAAGAATTTTGACACATTTTTGCATCTCTGTTTATGACTTTGGTCTTTTGGTCTTCAAGTGACATATCTTGCACATGGAATTTATCCATAGAAACATTTTAATCAATTCTGGTAGAGGAAAGTCTGCTAATGCCTGGCATTTGATTGGTTCTCGGAAATCCCTCACATATTTGTTTGCTGCTATTTCCATATTTTGTTTTAGGCCTAGAATTTGGTCTTCTCAATCATGTTGATGGATTGTGAGTGTGTTCATTGACATAACACATCTATTTCTTAGAACATGCACCTACTTTCTAGGAAGATGTGCTAGTCCCATTCATATGCCACTGGATTGGATTCCTTTGCACCCTATCCTTGTGCTAGATCATTTATGCCCACCCTCAGGAAAGTGAATAGTTTTATAGGTATGAGTTGGAACACCATATGCAATAATAGTTATATTTATATATTTTATATTTACATATTAAAATTAAAAAATTAATCATTAATATTAAAATTTAATATAATATTAATAAATGATATATAAATTTATGTTTCATATATTATATATTAATAATAATAATAATACATACAGACACACACACACACATACATACATACACACATACACACACGGTTTGTACTGATGAACCCAAAACAAACCCAACCCCCAAATCTTTTTGACCAAACATGCAAACCAAACCCTCAAACCCGAATTCGAGTGCGAACCCGAATTGGCTACTTAGGTCTCTTGGCTTCCATTTCACTTTGCACTTGAAGCACACATCTTTCTTTTGAGGCTCTTCTCGCTTACAAACATGTACATGCTCCCAATTTTCCCTGCACTGTTAACATAAATTTTCTCTTAGAAGTTTTTCATGGTCATCTCTAGGAGGAAATGTTCTTTTATTCCTGTCTTTTTTTAGAGTAATCTTTATCCCTTGATTTAGTGGTATCATGTCGTAGGGCTTATAGGATTGCATCTTGGAGAGTGGCAGGATCAAAGTCACTCACTAGGCCCCGAATAGATTTCGATAATCCCTCCATAAATAGGTATGTGAGTCACTTTTCAGTTATTCCGGGAACCATGACAGCTTTTGGAATTCTGTCCCCCATTGATTGAATGACTGGATCTAGCAACCTTATAATTGATATGTTAGTATGAAATTTTAAAAAATATGTTTCTTGGTTAAGTAGGATGAGATTTTTCTATTTATAATCTGAAATTTCTATGACAAAAATGGTTTTACTTGTAATAGTAGCCTGTGTCCCGCTTCAGCTTTTATTCAGTTGTTTTATTATGCTGTGGAAATGATTTGAAATTTCTATGACAAAAATGGTTTTACTTGTATTAGTAGCCTTTTATTTCTGTTCTTGTCCCGCTTCAGCTTTTATTTAGTTGTTTTATTATGCTGTGGAAAACTCTTGAATGAAACACAATGCTTACAAATTGTTAGTTTGTCGCTCTTTAAAGCTTTATGGTGTTTTGGCTTTGACAAATACTTTATTTTCTCCAGATTTAAAATCTGCACTTGGAAAGAGACGAAGGGATGGGAAAACTGCACCTTTACAAACACTCACAACCATGCAACGTGTATATGTTAGCAGGTTGATCTCAAAGTATGGGAATGACTACAAGGTATAATGCTGGATAACAAGATGTCCTAGACGTGGAATGCTTTTGGTTTTTAATGTTTTGGCTTACTATATTGTTTCCTTCCCCTGATAAATTTCATTTTGTTATGATTTTATATTTTTGCAGGCCATGTCAAGGGACATGAAGCTAAATGCAATGCAACACTCACCTGCAGCTCTTGAGAAACTGTGCAAAAGATTCCATGCTAATGTAAAGTTGTATGTTCCCTAAGCAGCGAGCATACCACAATGCAAATATTTGATATTAATGTTCATTCTATTTGGTATTGGCAGTCTCAGAATGCCTACCAACTGACGATTAACCACTTTGTGAGACACTTCTGTCAGTAAAGTTTGTCTTTGATCTATTTCACCTCTTTTTTGAGCTAATCTTCAAGTGATTCATAGGTCAAAGTTAGACCTTTGGAGGCATCATAAGTGAGTCTAGCAACCCCAACCACAATGGTTGTCATGTGTAACCTAACTCTCAACTTGATTCCATCTGTATTGGTAGGATATCAGAGAAACATATGGTGTAATTTGAGTCATATATTTGTCTGACATGAAAGTGCTCAGTCTTGTTAAACTGAGATCTTCACGATAGGCTTTGATATGGTTTTCCAATTGCTTAGCTCATCAGTTACTAACAAGATTTAGGATTTGGTGTCTGGACCCCTACATTTTTTAATTTTTTACTGTCATTTTAGTGTGCATCAGTAACAAGATATTTTTCAGTTTATAGCCGAAACAAGCTGAAGTTGCAACCATTAAATCTGCTTTACCTCGGAAATTTATTTTGTGCAATTATTAATGTCTGTAAACATTAATAATTATACTAGATACTAAGTGTTTTGGCGAGGATATATTTATGAACCCATTTAAATGCTTGTAATCTTTTTGAGGGCCTGACCAAATGCCATATAAGTTCTACAAAGCTTGCAATCTCTTCTGGGACTGCTGGGTTTATGCTGTTCAAATATTAGCTCAAAGGTGTGCAAATGACTTTAAACATCTAATAAATAGTTAGTTACATAATTGATGCCGTATCAAGTGTTTTGACACCTTTTGATATTTGAGTTTATATAAGGGTGGGGTTGGGGTTAACCCGTCTTTATATTTTGAGAAGGATCTTGTTAACATCCATATATCAGACATTCTAATAAAAATTCAATGAAAGCACCTATAACTTTTAGAAGGCTTGCAAGTGCAAACAGATTGACCTAAGGTGCACAAACCACTTGACTCATTTTATATGGACCAGCAAGGTACTACACTATTCCCAAATGCTTTCAAGCATTTAATGAATATATACACACAGAGGCGGCATCCTATTACTGATTTCACACTTTAAAAACCCATGAGGTGTAACTGTAGCTGAGTTGTCCATTTGTGGGTGAGTTTCCGCATGTTGCATGGATGAGCTTGTGGTGAGTCCATGCTGAAAACTTGCCCAATGTTGAGGTAATAATCTTGAGTATTTTTTTTGATTTGCTATAGTTTTGCTTAAGCTTTTACCTAGTTATTGTGGAGTCGCTGAGTTTGGATCAAAACCGGATCTGCTTTGTTTTACCAACAGGGTGCATTTTCCTGTGAATTGCATGCGTATGGATGAGGAGTGAGTGGAATTGATCTAAAGGCATATATGTGGATGAGGTGAGGGTGGAGCTGATCTATGTGTGTGTATGGTTGAGGTGTGAGTGGGGTTTACCTATGTCCACGCTCATTTGGTAGGAGTGATATAGATTAATTACTGTTTGAAGTAAAAGGTATTTCTGTTTTTGTCAAACCTCTTGAAGAAGAGACTAATGTACACATTGATGTTGATTGAAAGGATGATGATGGTGAACAAGAAACTAACACATTACTAATGAGATTTTGTTTGTTGTCTAAAAAGTAGACTTTTGAATGATGGCAAGCTTCACTACTACACTTGGTCGAGTTGATTAAGTAGAATGATTTTCACCTGCGAATGGATTTTGTGCTCTATGATTAAATTCAATGATTTTCTTAGAGGATTAAGTCATTCTTAGGGTTCGCAAGATCCTACATCCAATGCAATATTGAATTATGTGAGCATATTGACAATTCAATGTTTTGACAACTAAGAAAATCGCTTAACCACCAATTTAAAATGATAAATCTAATAAGCCTTCAAGATAGTTTTTGAACATGTACTCTTTTCGAAAATTTAGGATCCAAACTTTGGAAGTGTATTTGCCAGCTTTGTTAGTAGCTTGGTTAGGTTTTATAAGTTTAATATTTTATGTGAGTTCACAATTGATGAGACATCTTGGATTTTGGTTATCAGTATTAGTTAATGGCAAGGCATTCTGTCAAACAATTTGGGTGTGCTGTATATGATTCCACATTTTGCTTGCCAAGTGCATTTGCCTGATAAATTTTAAAACCTTCTCAACAAATCCATTTCATATGTCCTACAGGCCACACGTACTATGAGAGAAGATTATCATCCTGCCAATTTCATGTGCTTTGAAGTTTCTAAAGCATTTTGTGCACATGGCATGATCATGTTGTGAAGAGACATCTCTTTGAGACCAGCTGTAAAAACAGTTCTCTTGCCTTATCTATGCATTCATATATTACATATATGTTGATGTGGGCAATTACATTTTAATGGATGCCCATGCCACGTTCAAAAACTGTCATTTTATAATAGGTGGGGAATATGGTGGCAAATATTGGAATTTGGTTTTACTTCTGCCAATTGCATTTGCTTGAAAGTCTCTGAAGCATCTTCAACAAACACATTCTGCGCATGTAGTGTGATCATTGCACTCCACATGGTGACATTTTTTTGAATTATTATGTCAAGCAGTTCATGGCGTCCTCTATATTTCCAAGTCTTGCATGCACATTTGCTTGAACCTATATTCATATATGATCTATAAGCACCAAGAAGGCATGTCCGTGCATCTGTCGCAGATCTTAAAGTCATCTTAATAATAAGATTCAGGGTGTCCTCAACATGGCCACCACGGGCATGAAGGTCAACCATACCTATACGTGAACAAAGCTTACAAATTAGGATGCGTTCCAAAGTGCTTCATTAATTCAAAAGTTTTCAGAGCATCCCTGCAAATTTTATTTTGCACTCATTCTGCAATCATTTCATTCCATTTTTTAAGATGACATCTCTCTCAGGCATTATATCAAACAATTTAGCTATGCTGTCTATGATTACACATTTTGCATGCATGTCTATCAGCGCACTTGCTACTGTCACTCTTTGATGGATGTATGTAACCTGTTCCAAAGCTCCCACTTTGGTACGTAAGCAGGGAGTTGGCTTCTTCTACATATTTAGTTTGTGCAAACTATGGCATGCATGTGAAGGCGTCTCTTTGAAACATTACTTCAAATAGTTCACATGCTTGTATGTGCTTCCGCATTGAAATTCACATCTTCTATTTTAACACAGGCAGAGGATGCTGTGAGAGGATGTGGAATTTGGTTTTACAACTACCAATTGCATTCACTTGGGAGTTTCTTAAACCTGTTCAAAAAATCCATTTTTGTGCATATCTTGTAGTCGTGGCATTGCATGGGATGCCATTTCTTTGGGACATTTTGTCAAGTGGTTTATGCATTCTCCATGCTTCCAAATCATTTACAACAGCAGTAACACTTCGTAACCACAATGACACAGTAGTGCAATCGCTACCTGCCGAGTTGAATCATCATCCTCCACTAACAAAACCCTCAAACAATGCCGCGGAAGAATCCTCTCCCAGCAGATTCTCAGATGTTGATGATGTTCCTTTTGTGGGAGTTGTCCTCCCAAAACTAAATCCACCTGTTGTTGTTGAGTATCTCGCTCAACAAACCTTGAAATACAATCATTTTTGACAATTCTGTCAAACAGTTCACGTGCCCTTGTCTATGCTTCCACAGTTTGCATGACATTAATTTTAAAGCATTCCATGAAGCTGCTCATGCGTCTTTGCTTGAAAGTTTCTAAAATCTTTTTCAACACCTCCATTCTTGTGTGTATCCCTATTGGAAAGCTCTCATCTTTTCATTACAGTGAAGATACTGGAAAATGTTGTGGAGTTTGTCTTTATATCTTCAAATGAGAGTTTGATTTTTTACCTGATGCAACCTTTGTGCTCTTCATTTCCAACAATGAACATGTATTGCACACTTCCAACTAGGATATTTAATAAAGTTACTCTATCCAGTGCGCTTTGATGGATGTCCATAATACCCTATTACAAGTTTCCCATTTGAGCACAATACTCTGCAATTATTGCAATCCGAGTTGACATGGCTTCTTAAGGTGTTTGGGTTCCTTGGGTAGTTAGTGCAACTACCTTAGTTGTGATTTTGAATTTAAAAACACAACTTCAACTTGCGAGTTGTGAATTTACTTTTTTCAACTTCTTCGCATTTTTCCTCTTTGCTTTTCTTTTTGAAAAGAAGTTAATTACGATGACATGCATTCACTTTTTGAGATCCATAGGTTACCCTGCATTATGTTTTCACTTTTGAGAACTCACAACCTCAACTTGTGACTTGTGATTTAAAAAAATCAATTAATCACATCCTTTTGTCTCGTGCCCCTCTTTCTCCTCTTTTAGAGATCCTGCCATAATTGTTGACTGGGTGCATATTTTTCTCTGAAAATCAACCAGATTGGAACAACACATCAGGGAGCAGAACCCATTATTTTGAGACCCCGAAAATCAAGAAAAAATTAGATTTAATGGTTTTTTGCAAAGATTGTAGAAAAATCAACATTATAAAATTGTCAAAATCGGGAACTGGTTCATTGTGAAAATCAACCACATTTTCAGATATCCCTATCAAACGGTTTGGTGTGAATCGCTATAAATCTTAAATTTTAATCATTTTACCTCATTGTCATTGCAGAAAAACCAATCTGGAGGATGGCCAAATGATGGATAAGAGATTGTCAACCATGGGTTGGAAAAGTCATCAACTTGACCCGAGTAAATGTGTCTCCAATGGTCTGAAAATATTCTAAAGAATTGTAAAAGGTGCGATGAAGCTCTATTAGCATGCGACTTGACAAGTGATAAGATTTTTAGGTGATCACATCAACCGAGCACATATATGCACTCAATCAAAGATGGTTTAAGGATGCTCAACACTGATTAACTTAATAGTGGATTTGAGAGAAAAGTTCAAAATTTGAGGTCAGTCTAAAGTTGGGTTAACATAACTTAAGCCTTATATGTCATTGTCTTGTTTGACCCTTTCTTTTAGTGCTCTGTGAATTTGTTAGTCAGTTTTATTAACAATTTGCTTAAAGCTAATGTTGAGTGACCCCACTCTTTGATGCTTTATGTGGTCATTTTATGCACATGTCAATTATTTGTTTTAAGTTGTTCTTGAAAAACATAATTCAAAATGTTTTTGGAAGGAATTACAAAAAAAGTGAAAGCAGATTGAAAATAGTCTTACAGATGCTCAATGGTTAGGGTATGCTAGGCTCTTTCATGAGCAGGTTCATGAGAGAAATCGTCCACCTTTGGTTAATACATTAATGGAACTTTTCATAGTGGATGACATTAAACAAGGGATAAAGAATTTGGTGAGTGGTAAAGCATATAGCATAGATTGCTTACAAACCAAACTTTTAAAATGGGGTATTAAGACTTTTGCACCTATCATAATTTTTTTTCAATGATATCAATAAGGATGGTTTTCCTGAGGAGTGGACAACCATTGTAGCTATTTCTCTATTTAAAAGGGGCGATATCAACAATCTTTGTAACTACCACACTATTATGGTCAATCTTCTCCTCAACAAGCTTTTTGGGAGCATGATAGAATGAAACATTAGCAGATGGGTAGAAAATAAGGGTAAAAGAGAAAGGGCAAGCAAGTTTTAGGCCCATTTACTCCAACATTGATCATTGCAACATTCGTAGGAACTTGATTGAAAAAAGTATAATCAAGGTGAGGAAGCTTATTGTTGTTTTGTGGGCTTTAAGAAAGCTTTCAATAGTACCTAGAAACAAACTGTGGAACATGATGGAAGACTTTATGAGGTTAGAGCTAAAATTAGAATAAGTGATGGTATGTCTGAGTATCTTGGTAGCGACATTGGGGTCAAACAAGGCTGCCCACTATCTCCCACACTATTTGGTCTATACATTGATAAGTTAGAAGAATGGTTAAGCAAGATAGATGAAGAAGGTATCCAACTGACATGTTATGTGGTGAAGCTACTTTTATACGCTGATGATCTTATCTTAATTTCAAAAACAACTCATGGGCATAGGGAACATTTGAAGTCCTTAGAACACTTTTGTTAGGAGGTTGGAATGCAAGTGAATTTCATCAAGACCAATATAATGATTTTTTCACTAAATAGAAAAAGATAAGCAACTCATCTCTGTTTTTTTGAGGATAGCCTGTTGGAAATAGTGAAGGAATACAAGTATCTTGGGATTGACTTTTATTATAAGTTCATTTGAGAGACTTGTATAACAAAGAGAAGTCAGGGAGGTTGGAAGGCCTTTTACCTTGTTCAAAACATGTGCAAAAAAATAGAATTTTGGGATTGGAAACCAAGAAAACCCTTTTTGGCTTACTAGTCATGTTGGTTATCCTTTATGGATGTGAAGTGAGGGGGAGCAATAAGTCAAAATGCAGTTGGAGAAAAATTGAAAGATATCAAAAGCATCTAATCACAAGCAATCTCAAAGTTAAATCCACAGTCCATATGAAATTATTTTGATTGAAGTGAGCACTTTTCCTTTGGAAGCATTGGTGTTTAAGTTTTAGGATCACTACAAATGTAATAGAACTCTATATTTTATGTGTTTTCCAAACGCAACAATCTCTTTTTCATTTATATTGGGAATGAGGCTAGGAAAGACATGTCCCTTCATGGGACATGTCTATTCATTATCATTTATAAGAAAGGACACGCCTCTTCCCACCAATTATAGTTTAATCAATCTTATAATGTTTTATCAATCAATTATTAAGTAAGAATAATATAATAATATAATATTAAATATTAAATTTCATATGATTAATAATAATATAACATATATAATATATTATTATTAATCAACATATATTGTATGTATTCTAATGATCATACGACTGAAGCTACAAACATTAACACTCCCTCTTAGCTAGGGAGGATGATCAAACATAATATGTAGTGGTCTCCTATGTCAACACTTATGACCCTCACCATAGCTATACAAAACATCAACACTCCCTCTTAGCTAGGGAGGATAAATCAATCCAATGTCAACACTTATATGCCACTTGACAACATCAATCATATGATGCAAGTAATAAAAGCATCATCCTCATGATGTAACCAATAGAAACATAGTCTCAAGATGTGGATTGCCTCCATCGATGATTCTATCCACAAGCTCTTAGGTGGATTGTCTCCATCGATGATTCTATCCACAAGCTCTCGTGTGGATTGCCTCCATCGGCGATTTTATCCACAAACTCATGAGCTTTAGAGTGGATTGCCTCCATCGGCAATTCTATCCACAAGCTCTCGTATTGATTGCTTCCATCGACGATTCTATCCACAAACTCACGAGCTTTAGAGTGGATTAACTCCATCGGCGATTCTATCCACAAGATCTTGTGTGGATTGCCTCCATCGACAATTCTATCCACAAACTCACGAGATTTAGAGTGGATTGCCTCCATCTATGATTCTATCCACAAGTTCCTGGGTGGATTGCATCAATCAGCGATTCTATTTACAAACTTCTCAAGCTTTAATGTGGATTGCCTCAATCGACGATTCTATCCACAAGTTCTATCTATTATCAGCCATCACAAGATGTCTATCACAATAGAAGGTCAAGTTATTGTAAGATTGTCACCTTCTAATAACTTTTACAAATACAAGTGATAATCATTTGGAAGTTGTCACTTCCTAATGATTTACACAGGGCCCAAATGACATTCATGATTCCTAGTCCTCTGACTGTTATAGTTTCTTGATCACTGGAGAATCCATCTCAACATGGTCTACTCACTGAATCAATACAACTGATATTATCAAAAGTTGATTGAACCATATCCTCTATCCGCTCCCTCTGAAGCTCAAGTTCTTGTATCAACCTCTTGTCCTCTTTTGAAATGTCAAACTTCCTCTGAAAACAATTTCTTGTGCTTTTGTCCCGAAGTCAGAGAGAGATTACAAATAGCTTATAAACTAAACTATCTCATACGGAAATACCAAAGATAGAAGCATACAAGATTTTACTAGCCAATATTATAGCATACATTTCAAACTCAATAATTCATGTGCATTAATAAATCATGGAATACTTATCTTAAGTTTCAAATATTTCCTTTTGTAAGGTGAGCCCATATAGGAAATATCAACTCATCAAAATTTGAAGTTGTTTGCGGCGGACATGCTACAAGAGATCATAATTTTGTTTGTGCTAGCCATGTCGACGACCTTCATGTAGAGCGACAACCTAGAGTGGATGATCGCCATTTTCTCACTCTCCACTAAGGATGGTTCAAATAGAAATGTAACATTGATTTTATCCCCCCCACAATGTACAATTCCCACTCTTATATCGTTGAACAATACTCATGTCTTCTTATGAAATGACTTGATTTCTCCAAGAGAGGTGACACTATAATTAATTCTTTCTTTCTGGAAAGAGACACTTCCTTGAATACATCCTTCTTTGTTAATGCTTGACCACAATTATAACAAATTAATATCTCTTTAATGAAAGCCGCTTTTAGGAATTTCACATAGACTCGTACACAGTCCATCATAACTTTTGAACCCCACACTTTCTCTCCAATCGCTCTGGTGAGATTTTTCAAAATTTGGTTTTCACCAGTTCATATCCAAAATTCAGAAAAATCCAACGATGGATTTGTGAGATATGGTCCCTATACTGAGACTGTATTTTCCGAGACAGTCACACATTCACCATCAACAAACTACTCTTACATTTGCAGTCTGGCTTTGATACCATGTTAAGTTTTAGGATCACTGAAAATGTAATAGAACTCTATATTTTATGTGTTTTAATGATCATACAACTGAAGCTACAACCTTAACAATTGGCAATAACTTGGTTAGTAAGTTAAAAAAAAAGGTTATAACCATTGGTGACCCAAAATGATTGCGAAGGAGGTTCTAGACTCTAGGAAGAAAACCTGGATGGAGAAAAACAATATCTAGATGAACAAGTGGGATATCAACTTGCAAGAGTGTCCTAACACCAATGAAGAAATAAAAAGATATGTGACTGAAAAATTTAGAATTACCATGTCGACAAAGCAGTTTGGGCATAGAAAAACATACTAGGTCAAATAATTTAACCCAACTAATGAACATGGAGAAAAAAACATATTAAGGGGCTACTATTAAAGGGAAAGCAAGGTGCTAGTTATACAATTGAGGACATGATCACATCGTCTTAGGTGTGACACCGATAGGTTGAAGATACCCAAGGAAACTTGTGAAGAAAGAACCTGTATATTTTGTAATAAGGGAGTGGTTGAAATGGAATAACACTTCAACATGGAATGTACAACTTATGAGGATATTCATACTTAGAATGAAAAGGCATTGAAGTTTGACAACATGCACCACCTTTTCGAGGAACAAAAGATTATCCAGACGACCAACTTCCTTGTCAAAATTAACAGTAGGAGGTTGGATATTGAAAAGAGCATGTAGATAAATTAAGAGGGTTTTTTTCGTAGTCCTATAAATTGTTTGATCTTGTAGATATTATTAAAATCTTCCATTTCATTTCCTTTCCTTCCCTTACATTCCTATGGGTGGTTTGTGCTGATAGTGTTATATTGGTTTTGCAGTTTCACGTGTTAGAGTTCAAATATTTTCCTTTAGTTGCAAAGTCACATATTTTCCTTTAGTTGCAAAGTCACAATATGCTTGCGTGTCTTTCTAATCAGTCAATAACCCAATGGTTCTCATCTTTGCCGAGTTGTCATATTTTTGCACCTTTGTAGGAGCATTCTCATTTGTAGTCACTAAAGTAGAAAAATTGCAAAAACGTTCCAAGTGTTACCTGAGACCCATGTGCCTTGTTTCACCACTAACCTTTGTTTCATAGGATGGGTGGTAGGACTTGTTTTCGAAGTTGTGAAATTGTGCTCTTAGTTGACAATTTGTCACCATCCATGGTAGAGTACGAAGATCATTTCATTGGATTTGTAGGTTCACCTGTCAAAATTTACATTGCTTTTTATATAAAAAATAAGTGTGAGACGGTCTGTACCATAGGCTAACTTTGGTCTCGTGGACGCTAACATTTCTTTCTTTCTATCCATGAAGTTGTGAAGTCTGTGGGTCTGTGCTTATTTGACTTTAGAGGTTTGATATGAGCCCTACCTTGTCCCAATTAGAAATTATTGATTTGTTTTGCCATTTCACATGCTATATACCTACCACAAATAGTTAAAGCCTTGCAAAATTGCAAAATGGGACACACCTTTGTTTACATGGAAAATTTTTGCACTTTGCAAGGAAGATTGTTAGATATTTTCTCTCGTAAAATTGTGCGAGTATGCCAGGTGTCTTCAATTGACCATTCATTCCAAATGAGCAAATACTTTTCATTGTTTAATGCTAGCTCTCCAAAGGCATTTATGAAGGCATCTTAACTGTCCGATTGAGCCCGTCTACAACTGAGATTCAAATGCAGGAATTTGCTAGTCTCGACGACTTGTCTTGTGCATATGCGATATTGGCATCTTGAATGACTAGGCTTTGATAGATTTTCATATTCAATTACACGTATTTTCATTGCTAGAGCTCTATAAGTGTACCTTGCACATTTGACTGTTTAAGCGAAAGCTGTAGAAGTTGATTTCATCTCCAATTAGAGTTTTCAATAGTGGTTTAAAGTAGTAAGTTTGAATTCTTCATTAGTGCCTTAATTTGCTGAAGTGTGATTTATGAGTTCTCTTAGCTTTGCAAGTAAAGTTTGAAGATGTTACTTCTTAAAATCATTGCTATTCTTGCAATAGTAATTTTTTTTCCCCTCAGAATCCTAGTTGCCCTTAAGTATGAGAAAACTCTAGTCCATAAAATGTTCGAGCCATCAAGGGGAGAAAAAAAGGAAACTAGATGAATATTTGTTTGCTGAACTTCTTAGCCCTTCTCAAAAGAGTAAGAGATCTTGGTGGTTAGTTATATTGTTGGACAACCTAGTAGACCCAATGATAGATGTAGAGATCCCATCATTACCCCTCCAAAGTTTAACCTTTTTAGATGATTTGGTAAATTGGTTGTTCCAAATGTGTTTGTGAATGTAGATTTGATCAGGTCCATAACCAAAACCTATAATTTTGATGTGAGCGCTCCTTTCAATTCAAAGGGAAAGTTCCTCATGATTAACTAAGCCATAACTTGTGAAAATTTTATCTTAAACCCTAATGCCATGCTTCCTATTAATTTTGGGGAGCTGAGAAGGGAGTATGACATATTGAAGAATGACTATAGAGTAAGTAAATTGCTAAATTTCATGCCTAAAACCCAAAGCAAAAAGTATCACAAGCGATATGCATTAATTATGTTACTATAGGATACCAAATCAACTACTAGTCCTTTCTCTTGATGTGTAGACCTATGAAAAAATAGACCTTTTGACAATGCATCATATATTGTGGAGGGAATTAATAAATCCCTAGTAGCCATAAAGAAAGATCCCAAGACAATGCACTTTAGATGATCAACACTCACTTTTTTGCCATGTTAATCTTTTCTTTAATTTGAAATTTGGAAGCCCTAGCTCAAGGTGAGTCCACAAGAGAACGATAGAACATTTCTAGTCTAAGAATGAACCTACATATGGGATAGCACTATGAGGTAGTTGATTATATAGTTTCTGACAAATTTTTTGTCAAAGAGGTTTTAATTTAGCTAGGAGAGCCTGTGGATTGACATTATTTGAGGCTATTAAGAGATTTTTGAGGCCAAAAATTCTTGTACTTGAGAAAACAATAAACCACAATTGGGGTAATTGGTTTCTTTGCAAGGACAACATAATTATCAAAGTTTATGTCCCTTACAGAATTGCATTTTTAGAGATTATTTGGAAAAGGAATGAGGATGAAAAGATCCCTTTAAGAAGTACAAACATGGGTTCATTCATGCCATCAACAGATATGCTTTTAGATTTTCAAGTGTGGTCTCAAGAAGGCCTTGAATTAATCATAAATTTCTCAAGGCCTTGTTGGATGAGAGTTGATACACCAAGACTATTTGATCTAGAACACTTCATCCATGAAGTCAGGGCATCTTACAAAATGTATGGCTTTATGAACTAACATGATGAAACTAAGAATCTTATTAGAAGTTTCCATACATAGGAAGACGTGGTGAGGAAGAGAGAGAATTGGGCAAAAGTTATATTCACATAGGCACAAAAGAATGAAAAATATCCAACATATAAGGGGTCATGGGAGGAAATCGATGATCCTCTTTTAAGAATAGAATTTTTTATGGATGCTTGTAACTATGATCTTGATAAGATCAATATACCTCATTTTGTATCAAGCATTCCAATCACACCCCTTGCTTCATCAACACCATCTTCTTTTGCACCAATACCAATCCCAAATAGTCATAGACCTGTGACTCCCATACATCAATTGTCTCTTTGGAAGGATCCGTTGGTAGAATATCCCAAAAGTGGATTTGAGGTCGACAAAAGAGTCCAAAATGAGCAAAATGATTTTGACACGCCAAAGACGATTGCACTGGACCCTCCTCCAATGGACCTATTATGTTGGATGGTATTTGTGAACTTGAAAAGGTACAAAATGCAGTCTTGACTTGAATTTCAATTGGTCATCCTCCATGACCACTTTTTCCATGTCATCAACCTTGCAGTCACGTGATGCTCAAAGCGATTCCAATAGTTCTGGATGAAGATAAAGGTGGAGTGTCTTCCTCAATTTTTGGGCATATTACCAATAACATTAGCATATCCAACATTGTTTTGGATGAAGATAAAGTACCTTTTGTCTTTTAGTGCAACAAAGATCTCTTTTGGCATATCCTCTTGTAGAAAACAATTGTCAAATGAAAATCTGGCACATGTACATTGACTCTAAGCTTGTTTCTCCCTTGTTCTATTCTTTTCAAAGAGAAAGAAGTTTTTCGAGCTATAAGAAGAAGAAGAAATAGTTTGTTCATATGCTATTTGTATCACAAAACTTTTGATTTGAATGAATAATGAATTATATTGGTTCTATTGCAGGTTTCTCCATTATAATGTACTCAAACTCTTTGAAATTCAATGAAAAAATTTCATTGGTTTCATCTGCATGTCATTTTCATGGTGTATGTCTTATTTTGCACATATTTTCAAGTGAAAGATTGAATCGATTAAAATAAGATATAAAGATTTGAGTGAGATATTAGGGATCTAAAAGAAGAATTGTGACCAAATGTTAATTGAGGTTGTTAATGCAAGGCAATAATATTGAGAACCCTATGATTGAAATTAAGTTTTCTATGGATGTGTTGTTTGTTCTTTAAATTGGACTCTACAACTCTAGATAGGCACCAATCAGGAATTCTTGTCTCTTTTAGATAGAATCACACTAAAAATTTAAAAAATCAACTTTACTTTCAATATTTTTTGTTGTTTGAAGTATGAATATATGTTCTCAAGGCCAACAATGAATATTGTGCAAGAATTTTTCTATATTTTTGGTAGTTATTATGATTTCTTGGCCTAAACGAGAGTATTTCTATTTAACAATACCTAGATTCTTAATTGTGGATGCCACTAGGTATTGGTTATGGATCACCCTCCTTGGTCTTGGAGAACCAAAAGTTCTAAGAAATTCAACTTTATAGCTGATTCCCGTTCATTGACAACCACTTTGAAATCTTTAAGCATAAGAAATCGACAACTCTTTAGAAGATTTCAAGTAATTGGTTTGTAGGACCAACATATTGATGACTCTTCTGAAGAATAGTTGCACGTTTCATATAATTTGTAGTCTAGTGGTTTTGTCTTGGGTTATTTCTTGAAGAGTGTGGTTTATAGCCGTTTATTTGTTCAAGAAAGTTGTCATAGAGAGTCTTGTTTGTTGACTAAAAATCAAACACCACTTTATTTTCTCATTTGTGGGTGGTGACTTTGACATTTCTGAACAGGTAAAGAAAATAAGACATGTAAAAGGATAATAAAGAATCAAAGATGTACAAGAGGAGATCTTTACATCATGGCCATCTCAATAAGCCCATGAGTCTTGAATTGAGTAACCAAAGTTGGATAGCTAAGGAATGAGGTAATACTACACCTCCTATTGATGATCTATTTGGTCCATATGATGATAGTTCTTTAACTATGCCCCACTTAGGTAGAAATAAGGATAATTTCTTGAACTCTTATGAATTATATCTAAACAAGATACAAAATATTTATGATGATGTTGAAAGAGCTATGCTTGAAAATCAAGATAATTCTAATTACGAGGCTAGAATTTCCTAGAAAAAGGCCCTCAGTCTAAAGCCAAATCCCACTATTCAATATGTTCCAACCATTTCCAACACTTCCTCTTATGTAAGGATGGAGGCTCATGCATCTAAAAAAGCATAGTTCATAGTTGTCCACACTTGATCTACACACTACAATATTTTAGCCTCTAATAATACTATACCCCAAAGTGATGAAGATCTTAGATGGTATTGGGATTAAGGTGTCTCATCCTTTGAAAGCCTTATTTCTAATTGATTTTATTTATTTAATATTTGGTTAATTTATGCTTACAAGGACAATTTTTGTTTGCATATGCTAGTTCATCATCTAGTGGGAGTTGGCATGTTGACTTGTCATCTTGCTGGGAAGGTGACAAATTATTTTGTCCTCACATAGAGGCAACCTGCCACTTAAAGGACCTTGGAATTTTGTGGTGGTGGGTGAAAAGTGCCATGTAATGATAAATTTATGACACACCTACCTATGAAAACTTATAACAATTTTATGATACACCAACCTATGATAGTTTATGATAGATCCTATGACGTAATGGACAAGTGTCAGAGGCACCTTTGCATGGAGAAGGTGAACACCAAAATTGAGAAATGTACAAGCTGTAAGAGAATATACTAATTTTTGATATTAAAAAGTAGCGAAAAAAGGGTGTCGACCCTTACAAAGATAGACCAAAAAGACCATTTAGAACAAGGTCAAGAACAAACCATTAACAACACACTAGTAGAACAACTAGTAACCCACATTAGGAGTGGGTAGACAATTCACCAACATTGTGTGGAAGAGATTGAGAAATTGAAGAATGATCTTTCCTATGCTGACGAACAACCGTCTAGACAATACTATCACTAATATCCCCACCACAAGGGGTAGCAAGTGGGGAAATCTTCTTTGTGAGACTGTGAGCACAAGGGATAGAGTGCTGACAAGGTTACACATTGTCAGCCAAAGGTTGGAGCAGAGTAGGAGTAGAAGATGAAGAAGATTCCATGTGGCCAGAGGGAGCCACACCAACAACAAGAGGTGGAGTAGGATATACAGGGTTTGATGAGGCCAAATCAGTAGCCGAAGCAACATCTTGGGGGCAACCATCATCAGCCTATGAAGAGTCATCATTGGAAGAGTTAGAAGCTTAGATAGTCAAATGATCACCATTAGCTTCCTTCCATCAATTGGTAGCACCTTTATGACATGAGAGACAACGATTTGTTTCAAAGTGACTAGTAGAGATGCATCAACGACAATGAAAGGGGAGAACGTTCTATTGTTAGAAAACATGATTGATTCTCTTACAGCTGTAAGTGTTGTCACTAATGATTATTTTTATGATAGTTGTAAGAGATGTAAGAGAATATATTATACCACACAAAAATTTTTGGGCGCTAACTTAGGAGGTCTAAATGGGAAGTCATTTGGAGATATACATGTGTCATTTGCACGCTTTTGGGTGGCTGGAATATTGTGCCAAATATTTTGTGCAACCCCATCTTTTGTCTTTATCTATAAGCTTCCTCCTTTGTTTTATTTCTCTATATAAAGTGGTTTTGGAGAGCATTATGTATGTTGTGTATTGGAGGTGAAATGTTATGTTGTCAAAATTAATCCAAATTGTGTGTTGTCAATTGTAGACTCTCATTGAAGAAGCTAAGTGCTAATATTGTATTGTAACCATTATTTTATTGGAAAATAAAGTATTGTTCTTTTCGAGGTGTCTTTTTTTCATCCAAAATGGTTTTCCCCTTGATATATCTTGTATTCATTATTGTATATCTTTATGCATGCTTAGTATCTTCGTTTGAATATTTATATATATGTAATAGTTAAGATTCGTAAGAAAATTTGCATTATATACCACACAAGATTAGTAGTAGGAAGTATTTTCTACATCGTAGATTCCTTTTAGTTGGTATCAAAGCTTAGCCAACATTGGTCCCATTTTTAGCTAGCGGGTTTTTTATACTGATCTCAGTTTGAGTGGGAGCTTTGAAGAGTATTTTGAAAATCTTGTTGTAGGAAGAAAATGGAAAGCACATTTGGAAAATTTGATATGGAGAAGTTTATTGGCAACAAATTCAAACTTTGGAAGTTGAAAATGTAGGATATGCTAGTGGATAGTTATCTGTGGGCTGCAATATTTGGAACAAAACCTTAAAATATGAGTCAAGAAGCTTTAGATACAATGGATCAGAAGGCTAAGGATTTGATAAGACATTGTTTAGGTGATTCCATGCTCTTAAATGTCCATGAAGAGAGTGGACTGCAAAACATCTTTGGAAGAAGCTTGAATATGCTTATTATTCCAAATCCCTCATAAATTAGCTTATCTCGTGAAAGAAGATTTATTCTCTAAATATGGTAGATGGAGGAACTATTGTTGATCATCTTAATGTTAGTAATAACTGAGAGGGGGGGGGGAATCAACCCAAAAAATTAGTACCACAATATTAAGCCTCTAGTTATCTTCACTTCTATAAGATGAATGCCTTCAAATACAATTATCAAATTACTACTGCTCGGAATGCTTTGTTAAACCTTATACTGTATGTTTACCGAATAACAGTCTGTTAATTTACCAAAAGACAGTAAATTATCTAGAGTATACCGATCAATCCAGTTAAGCTGTGTAATGCAAAACACTAAAGTAATGACTCATAAACACATTGTGACATGGGCTTTTAACGTGGAAACCATGTTAAGGGAATAACCACTTGGGACCGGTAACCCAAAATTTTCACTCTTCTGAAGTGAGCTCGGTGAAGAGCCAACCATGTTAAAGGTTACAAACACACTGTTAGGTGTGACCTTATTAGAGGATTTAAAATTTTAGTCTGTCACTTGATATTAGGCATCTCTATGCTACCTTCCTTGATCAAACACTCACTTGGCCTGTAAATAGGTATCTGGCATCTCATGCTATCTTCATGATTAAACTTTTTGATACTCCTTGGGATGTATCTCAATATAGAAAAGATCTTAAAATCCCGCTCGGTTAAGAAACTTTCTGAATCAATGGTTAAACTGAAACAATATGATCTATTCACATATACAACTTATACTTGCAGATTTTCAGATCTATTGTAATTTCATAAAACTAATTTGATCAATATATCTCTGTTAATACCTTTGCTCCACTTTAGTTCTGCTTGGTGATGCTGTGCTCTGTTGCTCGGTGTCCGCAGAAAACTTTAGCTCTTTCCTCAGCTTGATTGACCAGGACTGTATGAAGTTTCTCTTCATCATTTTCTCTTTAGCATCCTCTCTTTCATTCATTCACCCTCTTAATTCGTAATGAATTAAGTTGTCTCTTTATAGACATGATATCACTGTTGTTAGGTTCTTGATTTTCTTGATCTTGGCGTGATCCACAATTCTCTCCAATTAGATTTAAAGAAAAACTCCTATTTTATCTCACAGAGATCTTCTTGCCAACTGGAAAAAACAACTTTAAATCCTTTATTTATCTCTGGCTTTATCTTGTCAGTGAAAACAAAAATAACTACCAGTTAAGTCCATATTTAGCTTTGCTAGCTAGATATTTTTTCATTTCTGAACTCAAGTTAATTTCGGTGTTTTAACTCTTTGATAGCTTTGGTCAACACTCCAGTTCTCCTTGGGCTTCTCCGTCGGTTTACACTATGATTCTGCCCGTCGTTTATGCTTGTGATTCTTCTTGTCGGTGTTCTTGCTCGGGCATCACTATGACTTGACTTTCGGTGATCTCTGTCCGTTAGGTTCCACTAACCGTTGGTGTTTGAAGTCACAATGTGAATGCTTGTCTTTTATGCATTACTGATAGCATAATATTTTTCTCTTTGATTCTCTGAAGTCTTTGACACTTTGATTATAACCAATTATATTATATCAAGTTGACATCAATGACAATACAATCCATTAACTGATTTAATGTCTTGCATTATACTTTCTGCATTTTGATGATCAACTTAAACATCTTCAAACATTCAATCAGTTACATGTCATCCATCTCTCCCTTTGGCATTGATGGCAACATACTACATTATCATACTATACTATTACTAATACAATATGAAATATAATAGTTTCATCAAGCTTTCCTAATGTAACTATTCCAAATGTCTAGATTTTGGTAAGCTCACAATAGCTTAGATTTGTTTCTTGTAGAATGATTGTCTTCAATCTTCAATCCCTTCACTGGATAGATGTAGCATCTTATGTCTTTGTTCTAATATGTGCTCTGCCTTGACTGATCCTCTTCTTGATAATCTCTTTTTCTTTTGACAACAATTTCTCTCTGGCGTGAACTCTCTCCCTTTGTTACTTCTCTCACTGAGATGAATATTTCATATGTAATCAATTTCTCTCCCTTTGAATATTGATTAACTCTTCCTTCTGATTTTTAGGAACTTCACTTCATGGATAATGATATAATCTCTCCCTTTATCATATCTCTCAATGATATAATCTCTCCATTATGATTCAATGAGATAATCTCTCCCTTATGATCCTTTTGATAATGAGAATAATCTCTCCCTTTGACAACAATGCCAAACAAAAATAATCTATATCATGTTCCATCCCTTTACATAATATATTCCTTGAATTTCCCTATCCATCAGCAATACAATGTCTCTGGTGTTCGGTGCATACTTGTACCTTGCTGTGTACAGATGTATCTGTTGCTGTTCATCTCAGTGTCTGCATCAACATGACTGATCTTCAGATTTGGTATAGGCTGATGCAACCATCTAGTTAGCTTACTGACCGATAGACAAGGGTTGGACCCCTAGTTTCTGTCTTAGGTACTCAAATGTATATTTTGGTAATGGCTTGGTGAATATATCAACTAGTTGTTCCTTTGATTGAACATATTCCAACATCACCTCCTTTTCTTGTACTTGTTCTCTCAGATAGTGATACTCGATAGCAATATGCTTAGTCTTAGCATGCATGATTGGATTGTTAGAAATGTTAATTGCATTGGTGTTATCAAAATAGATAATTAATGGTTCAAGAATCTTCATATTCATACCTTTCGGCAATTGTTTGATCCATGCAATATTAGAGCCATTTGCAACAACAACTACATACTCTGCTTCTGCAGTAGACTGAGAGATGCATCCTTGCTTCTTGTTGATCCATGTGACAAGTCTATCACCTATGAAGAATGCTCCTCCATTTGTGCTCTTTCGGTCATCAATGTTTCTAGCCCAATCAACATTTGTATAGACTTGTTGCTCAAATTTAGCTTCTCTTTTATACCATAAGCCACAATCCTCGGTGTTCTTCAGATATCTCAGAATTATCTTGACAACAGTCATATGTGATTCTTTGGGATTAGTAGAGAATCTTGCAACTATTCCAACTTCATGTGCTATATCTGGTCTGGTATGAACAACATACATCAATTTGCCAACCATTAATCTATATAAGGTCTGATTTACCTCATTGGATTTGTCTTCTTTTTTCAGCTTACATCTGGTAGCCATAGGTGTTCCAACTGGTTTGGAATCTTCCATTTTGAATATCTTCAACATTTTCTTGATGTATTTGGACTGAGTGATATATATCCTTGCATCTTGTTGAAGAATCTGTAGACAAAGAAAGAATTTGATCTCCCCAAACATAGATATTTCAAATTCCTTGCTCATTTCATTAGCAAAGGATTTGCATAATAGTTCATTTCCCCCAAAAATGATATCATCAACAAAAATTTCAGCAATCAGAATATTACCATTGGTATCTTCTTTTAAGTACAGATTGCTATTTTCACTTGTTCTAACAAATTTTATGCTAATGAGATATGAGTGAAGTCTTTCATACTAGGCTCTAGGTTCTTGTTTCAATCCATACAAGGCTTTATGTAGTCTACATACCATGTTTCTCTTGTCTGGATCAACAAACTCTTCTGGTTGTTCAATGTATACCTCTTCTTCTAGTATTCTATTTAGGAATGCAGATTTGATATCTAATTGGTATACCTTGAATCCTTTAAATGCAACATAAGAAAGTAAGATTCTAACTCCTTCTAGTCTAGCAACGGGTGCAAAGGTTTCTCCATAATCAATACCTTCTTGTGCATATCCCTTGCATACTAACCTTGATTTTTTTCTTGTGACTTCTCCATTCTCATTCAGCTTGTTTCTGAATATCCATTTGGTACTGATGACATTCTTGTCATCTAGTCTCGGTACTAGTGTCCATGTATTGTTCTTCTCAATCTGTTCTATTTATTCATTCATAGCACTGACCCATTCTTCATTTTCAAGTGCAGTATTAAAAGATTTAGGCTCAAAATCACAAAGTAAACATCTAGTGTTTAGTGACTTACTTCTTGTTCTTGTTCCAACCTTCTTGTCTCCTATGATTTGTTTTAGTGGATGATGTCTTCTGACATACTTGGCAAGTTTCGGTTCAGCTTTGTGTTCATCATTCTGATCATCTTCTTGACCTTTGTTCTGATCTCCATTGTTTGGAACATCATCTTGAGGATTTTCCTGATTTTTGGTAATTGCAGCCTGATGCTCGAGTGCAATGTTCTGTTGCTAGGGAGAGATACACTGTTGCTCAAGTAGAGTGTTAGGTTTTGTATAAACAAATTGTTGTAGTCCTTTGGTTCTTTTCTGCTTTCCTTATCATTCTTTTCTGCAAATTCATCTATTTTCACATTTGCACTTTCAATGATTTTGTTAGATGACTTGTTAAGACATTTATAAGCCTTGCTTTTGGTTGAGTACCCTAGAAAGATACCTTCATCACTTTTGGAGTCAAGTTTTCCATTTTTATCATCCTTAAAAATATAACATTGACTACCAAAGATTTTGAAGTAACTTACATTGGGTGTATGACCATACCAAAGCTCATAGGGTGTCTTCTTTGTGTCCTTCTTCAATTGTACTTTGTTTAATGTGTAGACAACAGTACTAACAACTTCCCTCCAGAAAGTTTTAGTGATTCTTTTCTCAATCATCAATGTTCTTACACAGTCAACAATTGATTTGTTTCTCCTTTCAACAATTCTATTTTGCTGTGGTGTTCTCGGTGCAGAAACCTGTCTTTTAATTCCATGCTCATTGCAATAGTTAGTGAATTCATTTGAAGTAAATTCCCCTCCTCTATCTAACCTTAAACATTTCAATTTCTTTTCACTTTGTTTTTCTACCATAGCCTTGTACCATTTAAACATCTTAAATGCTTCTGATTTATCTTTTAAGAACATTACTGTCATCATTCTAGAATAATCATCAACAAAGAGAATAAAATACCTATCTCCATAGTAACTCTTTCTCCTCATGGGTCCACATAGATCTGTATGGACTAATTCTATAATTGCATTAGATGTATGGGTTTTACTCTTGAAACTAGACTTTGTCATCTTACCTTTTTGACAATTCTTGCACATGATAGGCTCAGGCTTAGTCATGCTCGGTAAGCCTCTGACATTCCTTTTGTTTCTTATCTTTATCATGTTGTCAAAGTTCACACGACACAATATTTTGTGCCACAACCATATGTCTTCGTTTCTAGCCATTAAACAAGTGGTGTTAGTGTCATCAAGATAGAAAATGTTACCTTTTGTCTGATCACTGGTTCTAATCAACTTTCCTGATTTATTGAAGATCTTTGCCTTCTTATTTTCAAATGCCACTTGGTGACCTGTATTATTCAGCTGTGATACACTTAACATATTATAATTTAGTCCTTTTACCCAGTAAGCATTTTCACATTTTATCAGGTTATTCAACATTATAGTTCCTTTACCTTCAATTGGACAAGGTGTATCATTTCCCGTTCTCACTGAACCACCATTATAGTATTCAAAAGTCTCAAACTTTTGTTTATCACCGGTCATATGGTGAGTGCAGCCACTATCTATGATCTAGACATCATTCTTACTAACTTTAGATATGAGTGCAGTTTCTACATACCTTTCTTCTTCTTCGTCTTAATCATCCTTCATGGCTACAAATACCATCTCAATGTCTTCTTCTGATTCGGTGTCAGTGTCATCAGTTCTGTTCTCAGCTAGGTAACAAGATTTCTTCCCTTTGTCCTTGTAGTCTTGGGTATCTCTTTTTTCAGATTGTTGGTTGCTTCGATAATCTCTGTTATCACCTCTATCAAAATTCCTCTCATCTGATCTGTCATTTCCTCTACCATCTTTTTTTCTATTTGGAAATCTTGCAACAAAGTGTCCAACCTCTTTACAATTGAAACATACCAGTGGTAATTTACATTTTTATCTACCTTTTCCTCTCTGCAATCTTTTGGCCATAAGTGCTTCAATCTCATCAAGTCCTTGATCCTCATTATCACTGTCACTATCATTTCTAATAACATGTCTATGACTTGAATTGCTTATCTTTAAGGAGGATTTGAATGCATATTCTATAGATGGTAAGACACTATTATCAAATTTATTCATCTCAAATGAAATCAGTCTACCAATCAGACTATCTAGAGTAACTATATTGTTTGCAACTGCTCTCATTTATTGAATAGCAGAAACTCTAATAGCATATACAGGCAGTAAGGTTCTTAAGATTTTACTTACCACTGTCTCTTCTTCAAGTACACCTCCAACTCCTCGAATAGCATTGACTACCTCTTTGATTCTATAGCTATACTAAGTGATATTTTCTCCTTCTTTCATCCTTAGGTCATCAAACCTCCCTCTTAGGATTTCTACCTTTGCTCTTAGTACATTGACATCTCCTCCATGTACCAACTTCAACTTATCCCACATTTTCTTTGCAGAGGTGTAGGTTTTGACATCTTCAAACTCAACATCAGGGAGTGATGATGCAAGTTCTATCATCATGTAATTATGATCATGCTTAGCTCTTAATTTCTCAAGAGTGTGAGGTCCTGTAGGAAACACATATTCAGTATCAAGGTATTGAGTAATATCATTTCCAATACCTGATAGGTGGAGTCTTATTTTGATTTGGCATGATGCAAAGTTGTCTTTATTCAACTTGGGCACATATCATCTTTTCATCTTGTGATCTTTTGGTTGAGCTGTTAAACTCCCTTTCTAAGCACACAAGCTCTGATACCAATTGTTAGTAATAAATGAGAGGGGGGGGGGGGGGGTTGAATTAGTGCAATAATCAACCCAAAAGCTTAGTACCACAATATTAAGCCTCTAGTTATCTTTAGTCCTATAAGATGAATGCCTTCAAATACAATTATCAAATTACTACTGCTCGAAATGCTTTGTTAAACCTTATATTGTATGTTTACCGAATAACAGTCTATTAATTTACTGAAAGACAGTAAATTATCTAGAGTATACCGATCAATCCAGTTAAGCTATGTGTAATGCAAAACACTAAAGTAATGACTCATAAACACATTGACACATGGATTTTTAACGTGGAAACCTTGTTAAGGGAAAAATCACTTGGGACCGGTAACCCAAATTCTTCACTCTTCTGAAGTGAGCTCGGTGAAGAGCCAACCCTATTAAAGGTTACAAACACACTATTAGAGGATTTAAAAGTTTAGTCTTTCACTTGATATCGGGCATCTCTATGCTACCTTCCTTGATCAAACACTCACTTGGCCTATCAATACGTATCTGGCATCTCATGCTATCTTCATGATCAAAATTTTTGATACTCCTTGGGATGTATCTCAATGTAGAAAGGATCTTTATATCCCGCTCGGTTAAGAGGCTTTCTGAATCAATGGTTAAACTGAAACAGTATGACCTGTTCACATATACAAATTATACTTGCAGATTTTTAGATCTATTGTAATCTCATAAAACTAATCTGATCAATATATCTCTGTTAATACCTTTGCTCCACTTTAGTTCTGCTCGGTGATGCTGTGCTCTGTTGCTCGGTGTCCGCAGAAAACTTTAGCTCTTTCCTCAGCTTGATTGACTAGGACTGTATGAAGTTGCTCTTCATCAGTTTCTCTTCAGCATCCTCTTTTTCATTCATTCACCCTTTTAATTCGTAATGAATTAAGTTGTCTCTTTATATACATGATATCATTGTTAGGTTCTTGATTTTCTTGATATTGGCATGCCCACAATTCTCACCAATTAGATTTAAAGAAAAACTCATGTTTTATCTCGCAGAGATCTTCTTGCCAACTGGAAAAAATAGCTTTAAATCGTTTACTTATCTCTGACTTTATCTTGTCGATGAAAACAAAAATAACTACCAGTTAAGTCCATATTTAGCTCTGCCAACTAGATATTTTTTCATTTCTGAACTCAAGTTAATTTCAGTGTTTTAACTCTTTGATAGCTTCGGTCAACACTCCAGTTCTCCTTGGGCTTCTCCGTCGGTTTACACTATGATTCTGGCCGTCGGTTATGCTTGTGATTTTGCTCGTCGGTAATGCTCATCGGTGTTCTTGCTTGGGCATCACTGTGACTTGACTTTCGGTGATCTCTATCCATTGGGTTCCACTAGCCATCGGTGTTTGAAGTCACAATATGAATGCTTGTCTTTTATGCATTACTGATAACATAATCTTTTTCTCTTTGATTCTCTGAAGTCTTTGACACTTTGATTATAACTGATTAGATTATATCAAGTTGACATCAATGACAATACAATCCATTAATTGATTTAATGTCTTGCATTATACTTTCTGCATTTTGGTGATCAACTTAAACATCTTCAAACATTCAATCAGTTACATTTCATCACTTAATGCTTTCAACATGATTTTTTTTCTATTTGGGTTTTGTTGGTGACAAGATTAAGGAGGATGATAATTGCATGCTTCATTTGTGTTTTTTTCCTAACTCATGTGATGACTTTGTCATGGCTTTTGGGAGCACAACCACCAATTTCAACATGGATGAGGTGGTAGTATTGTTACTTTAATAAGAGATTGGAAGGAAGAATTTTGAGTAAGCTAAGGAGGCTCTTGCAGTTCATTTTAGAACGAAAGAGAATGGAAAGAAAGACAAGAAAGTTGAAAGATTCAAATCCAAATCCCATGGGAGATCTAAGTCTCCTGGAAATTTCAAGAAAATATTGGAACTGCAAAAAAACCAATCACTCTCGTAAAGATCGTGAGGAGAAAAGAAGAAGAGAACCACTGATTCTAATTTAGAAAACTCCCTTCAGGATGATGGTGAAGCATTTGTGACAACCTTGGAAACACATACATTAGAAGATGCGTGTTTGATATATTTAGGTGTATCTTTTCATATGACCTCACATTGTGGTTGATCTTAAAGTTATGAAGAGTATGATGTTGGGAAGATATATCTCAGTAATGATGCTCATTTGAAGTTCGTTGGCCATGGAAGAGTCAAGTTTAGATTCCCTAATGGAAGAGTTAAAGGGATCAATGGGGTAATGCACATCCCAGGTTTGACACAAAACCTACCCTTTGTAATTAATTTGAGTGATATGGGTGTAGGTTGATTTCTCACAAGGTGGATGCAAGATGACTAGAGTTTCTATAGTGCTTGCTAAGTGTGTTCAGATTGGCACCTTGTATAAGTTGGATGCATACACGGTTCAATGCAATTTTTCTTTTATGAAGTCCTAGAAGAGGGCTTTGGATTGTTCATCCTCACCAACAAGTCAAGATGTGAAGAGGATTATTGATGGTGATTCTTTCTGGGTACCTAAGGGTGCCAATGCTTTGGAGATAAAATTCCTAGCCAATAACAAAATGTTATAGAACCAAATACTTGGTCACATTGGTTAGAAGGGTCTCAAAACCCTAAAAAATAAACAACTTGTTGAGGGCTTGATGATTGTAATCTTGAGTTCAAATTTTGTGAATATTGTGTTTATGGTAAACAAAGCCGTGTTAATTTTTACTATAGTTATAAAAAATCTTCTAGGTTATTAGACTTGATACATTATGATGTTTTTGGTCTTGTTAATTTTCCTTCTGTGTATGTTGAATTGTTAACTTATTAAAAACCCTAAATAGTCCAACCACAAGCTTAAGATCTACAATCATTTGATCAACAACACCAATAAAGATCTAAATCAAGTGCATGATCATAAAATAAACCAATATACCTTCACACAAATTAACAAACTTGATTCCTTTTTCTCCTATCTTCAAGATCTTGTAGGCAATCATAATGGCTATGTATTATGCACTAACACAAGATGAAATAAACAAATGGAACATGGTTGATTAATACTGCGAGTATGATAGAAAGAATTGTGATAGCATGTTGAAAAGTACACTCCAATCATTGTTGTGGTGGTTAGACCAAATGAGAGGAAACATCCTCTTCTGGAGAAGCCTCCAAAAGGATCAAGTTTTTAAACTGAGAGGTTAAGAGATGAAATGCTAAGATTAAGAGGGTAGGTGGGAGTAAATAGGATTAAGAGGTTGAATGAAGGGATAAGATTAAGAGGTGCATTGAGTTTTGGTAACACATCCTTAGATTCCCTTAAGCTAGACATGTGAGGAGAGTGAAAAAGGGAATGAAGAGACATGCGACATTTCTCTCATGACTATGAATTCATATTATGATTCATGTGAACAAGTTGAAGGGCTAGGATAAGAAATGAAAGGATAATGAATTGAATAGTTAAATAAGAATATTTATGCAATTAATAGTAGAAATAAATAAATATTTATTTAATTATAGGAGATAAAAGGTTAATGAATTAAATAAATAAATAAAAATATTTATTTGAATAATAGATGAAGAGGCTATGGAATTAATTAAATAAATAACAAATATTTATTTAATTATAGAAGAGAAAATGATAATGAATTAATTACATAAATAAAAAAATATTTATTTAAATAATAGAAGAAGAGGCTAAGGAACTAATTAAATAAATTAAAAATATTTATTTAATTAATAAAATAAATATGGTAAATATTTAATTAAATAAAAATATTTATTTAATTAAGTGAGAACACTTTTAGGTTTCTATATTTTGCCCCTCTTTGAAATAATGTAGTCACGTTATTTCAAAGAAAATTTAAACATAGTGCGCGAAAAAGGGATAAGGACTAGAAGTATGAAGCCCTAGTCATGGGAAGGATGTGAAACGATGAGGAATTAGGAAAGGGATAAGGAATAGAAACATGATTCCCCAGTCATGGGAAGAATGGTTTCCCCTCATGAGGACAAGTGGTTAGGAGAATACACATGCTCTCGAAAGGAAAGATGGAGGGTAAAGATAAAAGCAAATGAAATAGAAAATGAAGTGGGTGTGGGTACAAATAAGGAGATAAAAAATAAATTTGTCCATAGTATTTATGGATGAGAATGGATGTGGCTATGGATATGGGTAGACAAAGAGGATAATGACGATGACGACTTGTGCTTTTATAGTGCTATATCATCATGAAGCTTATTATGGCAAGTGGATGCAAACATCTAGGTATGATAACACCAAGATGATTCACATAGAATTTGTGAGGACTGAAGACACTTTCAATCAGGAATGAATGCTCTTATTCATGCTAAAATCATAGGTCCTTTATGATCATTGACAATCATGTCCTTAGACAAATCTTAACATTAGTACAAGAACAATCCACAAATGCACTATGCAAATAAAAATGATCACGCCCATTCATAACTTCTCTAGTCTAAGACATCCTCAAGTGACATACAAAATATGTTATTAAGATAAAATCAAATAACAGATAAGATTCACTAGACCAAACGAGTCAATAATAGGAATGTGATGTCCCCTTCCTAATTTTTCCTAGAATCTTGCCCTATAATCACAATTAAAAAAAATAGGGTTATGGTTTCATCTTACCAAGTTAAATATCTCTTGAAATAGTATGATCTTGGATTTGAATCCATCATTATTATGTAGAACTGAAGTTGTATGTGAATTCCAATTAAAGAGGATGTGGAGTAAGGAAGCATGGTAGGATACGCTAAGACATCAATTCTTCCTCCATATAGCCATCCCCCATTCTTCTATGGTTGGGGTTATCAAAGATTCACCAATATTTCCTTGATGTAGGAGTTGGAAAGGAACTTGCAATAGGGTTCCCTCAGTGGTTCTCCCTCTCGCAGTGCAATAGGGTGCCCTCGTAGCTGTTCTCCCTTAATTGCCACTTAAACATGGTGCCTTAGAAATTCTCCCTCTCATAGTGCAGTAGGGTGCCATCATAGTTGTTCTCCCTTAACTATCACTACAAAAGGGTGCCCTTAGTAGTTCTCCCTCTCATAGTGCAGTAGGGTGTCCTCATAGCCATTCTCCCTTAACTGTCATTGCAATGGGGCGCACTTAGTATTTCTCCCTTAATTGAAGACTCTTTTCCCTCTCCCTTGTCATAGACTATTGTAATATTATATTCATGATTTTTATGTTTGTTAACATTACAGAAAGATGAAATATAAGTTCATATAATTAAGCTAATCATTGTTTATGCATTACAGATAATGGAATAATATAAACACTCTACACTTAGATATGATTTCTATATTCTTTCCCTGGTATTGGAGAACCGATCTGCTAAAGGTTTTATTTCTTGTTTGTGTCTCAATGCTTTAAAATATTCCTCCTTTATATTTTATTGGTGGAAGGGTCACTGCATTTCATAAGGATTGAGTCACCATTTTTCATTTTCGCCTTTGAGCAATAATATATTATTCCTAAAATTGATCTCCCTTGGATCTCCTCCTCAAATGAAACCTTCTCCCTTATATCTTCCAATGTGGGGGAGAGTCACACCTCTTCATCATGTCTGCCCCTTTGCAATGGTCAAAACCTTTCACACCACCCTTTGAAAGAGTCATAACCCTTCAACATTTCTCCCCTTAAAAAGGGTCACAACCCTCCATAATTATCCCTCTTTAGAAGAGTCACAATCCTTCATAATTACAACCCTTAATCATTTCTCCCCTTTGAAAGAGTCACTTTCACATTCCTTTTTTCTTCCATTAATCCTTATTTAATTGCTACGCTCTTCTCTTCTTTCCTCCATATTCCCTTTCGAATGAACTCTCCTCCCTTTTATATCTTATGTTGAGGGAGTCACAATTCTTCATTAAGTATTTCTTGAAGGTTTATTAACTTAATCAACTTGTAATCATATTGTATTATGTTTTATTATTATTTTTCTTTTTTATTTTTATTTATTTATTTATATTTTAATTATTATTATTATTATTATTATTATTATTATTTATATCAAATACTATTTTTGAAAGGGGACATTACAGTATGCCCTTTCCAAAATTGCTTGTCCTTAAGCAATGCCACTTTTTTTGACAAATAATTCAATGTGAGTAGCTTCTGCTACACAACTCTGATATTAAACAATGCATTGAGAATTTGTAAGGTTTACAATTTTAAGACAAGTTTTCTCTCATCTTCTAGAGCCAATGAGCAAGGCCATCTTTTCAATGACATTAAACAGATTTGGATTGACCAATATTTTCCAATAAATTCATATATTTTGGGTTCACTCTAGTTATTCTCTTATTCTAGATGAACCAAAAATAGAACACATGGATCATGCACTTGAAAATATGACACACACACACACACACACATACATACATACATACATACATACATACATACATATGTATGTATGTATGTGTGTTTATATATATATATATATGTATATGTATATATATGTATGTATATGTATATGTATATATATGTGTGTACACACACATACATATACATGTACAGAGACACACACACACACACACACACACACACACACACACACACACACACACACACACACACACACACACACACACACACACACACACGAAGACATGAAGCATACACATGAATGTATGAAGACACAAAGTATACACACACCATAAACATTGTTAGATTCATTGTTATTGAATATAATGATTCCTTGTTTCATCTTTTACCCTCACGGATGGCAGGACCATGCTCTAATACCATTTGTGATATCCCCTTTCTAATTTGTGATAGAATGTTTTCCTAGAATCAAAATTACAAAAAATAGGGTTAGAGTTTTGTCTTACCAAGTCAAATATCTCTTCAAACAATGTGATCCTATATTTGAATTCTTGACCATTCTACAATACTAAGTTGTACATGAATTCCAATTATATAAGATGTAGACTAAGGAGACATGGTAGGGTGCCCTAAGACATCACATCTCTCTCCATACAATCATCCTCCATTCTTCTATGGTTGGAGTTATCTACGATTCACCAACAGTTCCTCGATGTAGGAGTTGAAAAGGGAGTTTCAATAGGGTTCCCTTAGCGATTTCCTTCTCATAGTGTAGTACATTGCCCTCATAGTCGTTCTCCCTTAATTATCACAACAACAAGGTGCCTTAGCAATTCTCTCTCTCACAATGTAGTACAATGCTCTCATAGCTGCCCTCAACTACCATTGCAAAAAGGTACACTTAGCATTTCTCCCTCTCACAATGTAGTAGAATGCCCTCATATATGTTCTCCCTTAAGTATCATCGCAACAAGGCGCACTTAGTAGTTGTCCCTTAATTGCAAACTCTTCTCCTACTCCCTTGCGATAGACTATTGTGAGATTATATTCATATTTTAAAGGTTTGTTAACATTAGACATAGATGCATTATAAATCATATAAATAAGCTAATTTTTGTTTTTATTAAGGTAAAAATAGGTTTGAAGGGACTCATAACCCTTTACAACCAGATTTTGAATGGATTTGGAACCCACAATCAAAATGTTGTCGAAAGATAGGAAAATGAAATTACCAGACAACCATGGGTTTTAAAGGCTCCCATAACCTAAAACATGGGGTTTACAAGCAGGCTCCCACAACCTAAAGCAAAAGATATAAGAAAATAACCAACAAACAACCTAAATCCAAAAAAAGACTAGAAAAAATCCAGCCTAAGCCCCCCAAATAAGATAATCATTGTTTCTACATTATCGATAATGAAATAATATAGACACTCTAGACCCAGTTCTCAATTTTGTATTCTTTTCCTAGTATTGGATATTCAATTTGCTAAAGGTTTTATGTTATTTTTTGCATTTAAATTCTTGGAATAAATCCTCCTTTATACTTTATTGGTGGAAGGGTCACCACTTTTCATAAGGATTGAGTCACCACTTTGTTTCCTTTAAGAATAATATATTATTCCCCAAATTGATCTCCCTTGGATCTCCTCCTCAAATGAAACCTTCTCCCTTTTATATCTTCCAATGTGGGGGCGAGTCACACCTCTTCATCATGTCTACCCCTTAGCAATGGTTAGAACCTTTCACAATTACAACCCTTTGAAAGGGTCACAACCCTTCAATATTTCTACTCTTATAAAGAGTCACAACCCTTCATAATTGTCCCTCTTTGGAAGAGTGACAAGCCTTCATAATTAAAACATTTTGAAAGAGTTACAACCCTTAATCATTGCTTCCCTACAAAAGTCATTTCATATTCCTTTCTTCTTCTAGTAATCCTTCTTTAATTCCCATGTTCCTCTTCCTTCCTTCCTCCACATTCCCTTTCTAATGAACTCCCCCCCCTTTATATCTTAAGTTTTGATTAATTAGAAAAAATAAGTTTTGAAGGGACCTGAAACCCTTTACAGAACATTACATCGTAAGATTAAGCATTAAGATCCACTAGCAAAAGACGGAACACAACCCCCTTTATATATTATGTTGAGGGAGTCACAACTCTTTATTATGTATGTCTTAACCTTTCATTAACTTAATTAACTTCTTATTCTATTCTATTATTCTATTATTTATTTTATTTATATTTATTATTAAATACTATTTCACAAAGGGGACATTACAAGGAATGAAGCAACTCATATGAGACAAGTGTCTAGTTTCGAGAATGAAACAACATGTATAAGATAATTCATATATCAAAATGGTAATACTTGGTTTTGGAAATGAAACATCTTGTATAAGAGAAATGTTTGGTTTTGATGATGCAACAACTCATATAGGATAGATGATAGCTGGTAAATATTTCTAATGCCAATTATGCAATTGACTGGTTAGACTATAGGCTAGCTTGGGAGTTTGTCTGTTGATTTGTGATTTTTTGAGATCAATATTTTGTGCAATATTATGATTATGTTCATTCAAAGTTTTTGGAAAATTTAAATTTTCAAAAAATATCTAAATTAGTGATTGAGGTATAAAAGATATATCAAGATTTATTCTCAAGCTGGATGTATTTATTTGCTCCTTGTGTCTAGAGAGAAATGAAACATTATGAGAAGATGGATTAATTGAAGGGATGGAAATAGATAAGTGAAGGATGAAGGAAGCTTATTATGAAATTAGAGTTAATTTGAATTTCAAGGACTATCTCAAGATGGGATAACTTGTTTATCCAAAATAAGGGATTTGATATGGAAATGTAAGGTGATAACATGGTGTTGGAATTATGTTATATTTGTCATCAGTGAAAACACTTATTCGATTCTGAATGCTTACCGAGCTCATCACTAAGTCCACAGCTTATACCGAGCATTCAGTAATCACCTTGTAATGCTCAGCGGTTAAACAGTTCAAACCGAGCAGAACAGTGGTCACCGAGCATATGAACAGTTCAGCAGTGTTTACTGAGAAAAGCAACATGTACCGAGCAGACGGTAGTCACCGAGATTCACCATAACTACCGAGCCATCAGTTGAAGCCAACCAAGAAGTCAGTTTCCACCGAGTCACCAGCGGTTACCGAGTGACACTATATCTACCGAGTCACCAACGGCTACCGAG
>MU224185.1:74369-97696 GCA_018584345.1 Thuja plicata
ATAATAGATCCTATAAAGCTTCATACATATTAGTAATCATCCTTCCATGATTGAATAATACCTTTATCTGCTCGTCGGTAGCCTCTGTGTGTTCTTGAAAACTGATGTACTCTATTTCTGATCTTTTGCATGAATTCTACCTTTTTCTCTTTAGATGCTCTTCGTGGATATCAATAATAAAGAATTTATGTACTCAAAATTGAGTATGAGCATCTATTTATACTAATTTAGATTCAATTCTTGATTCATGCATCACAAGTTAACTTTAGATCCAAGGTTTACAACTTGACCTTGATCTTTAGTTAGATATGCTTTAGATTAGTTAGGATGCTTTAAAGCATTTACATAAAACTTGCATGACCATCAAGTTATAATTTAAAACAAAATAAAACTCTATAAATAGAATTACATTGCTTTATCCATCGTGTAAAAATTAGATCCACAATTTGCGGGTTCTTTGTCTGTCTATCGGTTCTAATGGTCGGTTTTCTTGGTAGTCGGTGTTCCTTTCTTGAACTTGTCGTCGGGTATGCCTTTTTTGTTTCTGTCGGGTTAGTTTTGAAAAATGTGTCACCGATAATTCTTGTAGTTTCCGGTGATGCTTGTGGTTGCCGGTGATGCTTGTCACTTTTATACTTAGCATTTTTCTCAAAAACTTTGTTCTGTCGGGTATGCTTGCATTTCACCGGTACTGCTTGTGGTTCACTGGTAATGCTTGCTGTCTACCGGTAATGCTTTGTCAATGTTTTTCACTGAGTATACTAATGGAAAAATAATGTCATCAATATTCACATACAAGCATACAACAAGAAGCAAATTCATCACTCTCTTAACCATCTCATGCCCACTACAAAGTCAACCTAATCCAATTTGAAATAGGTCACATTGAAACATTCCCATAGTGGTAAGGAATGAAACATGGACCACCTTGCTCAATACAACATGCCTTGCACATAAAAACATCCTACACAATCACCGAGATCTTTAGTACCAATAGATAGATCTATATGTTATAAATGCATCAATCAAAGAAAAACATAAAACTTCTAAGATAGGACCGAACACAAACAAATGATCCATAATATGTTGCACAACAAATGGAACCAACACCGACATGGATAAGAGTAAATATTTAAAGCACATCATCCGATGCATGCTTCTACTAAAGTAATAAAAAAACCAATCCACATATATGCATAAGATATGTTGACATCAACGAGAACCATTAATGACAACTTCAATTATAACATTAAGTTTACATTTTAACAATCTCCCCCTTTGTCATTGATGACAATGCTATGACCAACTTCTCCCTAAGATACTCAAAAGTATCTTTGAACAAAGGTTTTCTGGAAATATTAGCATTATGCTCCTTTGTAGGCACATACTCAAGTTTATCCTCCTTATCCAATACCTTCTCACTCAAGAAGTCATATGTGATAGATATGTGTTGTCTTGGAATACTGTATTCGATTCTTTGAAATGTTTATAGCACTAGTATTATCACACATAATTAAAATAAGCTCATCAAACATTTTTTAATGTTATAAGGCACTGAGGGGGGGGGGGGGGGGGGGGTTGTGAATCAGTGAAACCACAGATCTACAAAATATATTAAACAACTTCCAAAGTAACCAACACGCAAAGCAAATAAAATGTAAAAGCATAATAAAGAATACACCCATCAACACAATGATACCAATATTTTATCGTGGAAACCCTTGTTAGAGGGAAAAACCATAGTGGGAATTATCACCCATAAATATCACTAGTGAATTAATAAGTCTTTCCCTTTTAGGAGCATTACAACACACATGCTAAGGGTATACCTGGTTAAGAGTATCTATAGCCCGATTAGAAGCTATTACAAAAGTCCTGTTAGGAACTACCCTATTAAGGGATTTGAAACTCCTTTTGAGAGTCACCCTGTTAGAGGATTTATTCTTCAGACCTATTAGGATCCTTCTTACCCTGTTAAGAGTAACCTTGTTAGAGGATTTTGATCACAAGCAGGTTAGGATTTGCCTTGAGAATAAACTCAAATGAAATGATCTGAAAGTAGCACACTTTTCTTGACAGATCCTTTTCAACACTGCTCAAATCAATGTTATGTTCATACAAACATCCACTGCAACCACTACAATCATCACATCAACAAAAACTCAAAACAACTATTTTTCCTTCAATTTCATCTCTTATAAACACATTTAGTTTGGTGGAATAACCCTAAAATGTGTTACCTATTGTCAACCTCCAAATCCTAATCAAAATTCATAAGCGATCACCTCAAAATAGGAAATCGAACTCCTCAAGGTTGGCCCTCAACTATTCAACACTTAAATTGATCGGTCTTTGACCTTGACTTCACCGCTGAATCGATTTATCCAATTGACTAGGCTGGTTTGACTGTTCTTGCCAATATCAATGATGTTTACCTCAAATATCTGCATGTACATTAAATCTACTTATGCGATCATAGATGTAGGAAAAAATAATTCTGTAGATACTTTTTGTCTGACTGCATCATCTGAATCCTCATAATTATCATCACACACTAAATTTATCATGACTAACTGTGTTATCACCGGTACACTGGATACTTAGAAAAGTTCATGTACAATCACCTTCATAACTGGTATAACTGATCTGACCTGGGAAATATACTTATTTCCATAAATGACAACACTACAACATTCATCCCATGATCTTGGATATGATCATCTTATCAGATGCCAACAATCTCCCCCTTTGACATTGATAGCAACACTTAGAGAAAAATTGCTAAGTGTCTAACTATGCAAAAATGAATAACCTTAGGATTAATCCCCCTAAGGTAATTACAAAAACATAAAAATAGATCTTGCATCATATTGCATCAAATCAATTCATGTTTGTACTGCTCCCTCATACAAATACTTAGCCAATTTTTTTTCACTCTATACTACCTATCTACCGCCCCCCTTTGACAACAATGACAAAGGTATTACAACAGATAACAAAAATGCAAAATTGTATTTACAGAGAGAAGCATATACCTATTACAATCTACTAAATACATCACCAAAATTGGTCTTCAAAACATGTAAGTCATTAACCCAAGTGTTTAGTAGGTTCTCTATGATACACATCTATCCATGTAGAAAATGGGAAAGCTCCTCCAATCCTTCTACAATGCACAAAGAAGGTGAGACTAACACTCATCTGACCTCTTTAACACCTTTTGGAAAAATCTCCAATTTAGGAATCAATTGACTCAGTAAGTCCACCAAGTTTGCAATCCTCTTTTCCCGCTCCTCCCTATAATCCTTAAGCTTATGATTTATTGCACTAACTTATGCTCCAAAATTTGTAGTTAAACCATCAATAGGATCAAAATTTTCTGTCAAAAACCTTAGCTCTTGTTGGGCGTCACATCTCTTCCTTTATAAGTCCTTCAAAAATTGTGAAAAATCAGAAGTTGAGGTAAGAATCTTACCACCTTCAATTAGAGCATCTTTCACCTTGGTCACAACCATTGTTAAGGTATTTTTGTCAAGTACAATGAATTGATCCAACATTTCTGACCTCTTCCTTTCATAATCTCTTTCTACTCTCATTGCAGCAGCATCCTTGAGACTTTGTTTTTTTCTCACTTATAGCTGTCACCAATTGGCCTAACTGTTCAAGAGGTGTAACCTTCTCATCATAAGTTGTTTCATGCACTAAATCTGACAATATATCTCTTGCAACCTTAATAATTTTTCCTCCTACTTTTGATCTCTTTTGACCTTATACTTAATGGCCATAGCAACATTCATCAATTGTACTAAGGTCTATTGGTCCATGAATGAATGAAAAGTCATCTACATCCATTTAACCAAAAATTTGCTAAACAATAGACATGGGAGATATTACCTTTTCATTTTCTCTGTCAACAATATTCTCCTTTTGTTATTCTTGATTTTGTTGTTCTCCTTTCTTCTACACATCCTTAGTATGTTCATGCTCTTGCTTCTTCTTGGCTTCTGTTTCAATGGTTTCCTTTTCCGCTGGTTCTTATTGCTACTCACTTGTAGGAACTTCAACTATGGTATCATCAGTCATCACTTGAGTCGTTCTTATATCCACCTACTCATCAATTGTAGCCTTAGGATTCTGTGTATCATCCATGAGTGTAGTGTCTCTTGTTCTTCAAGAATATCCATGACAAGAACATCACCTGTGGTGTCCATGGTATCCTCAAGCTCATCCAAATAATTAAACATTAACAAGTGTGATCTTCACACCATCAACCATTAATCCATCATCAATATGGGTAATCTTAGGTTCATTATCATATTGTCCTTTTCCCTCTTCATTTTTGTCTTGATCATATTCCTTCTCTTCAATAATACCTAAGAATTTATTCAAGATACTCTTAGTTTCCTCATGCACTGATTGAGAGTTACCAATAATTAATCTTATAATTCTTGACTTAGTGTTGAATGAAGGTCTAATGTGGATGGTGTTAATGGGATAATATAGCATTTAGGAGTCATTGTGTGTGTTTTTTGTGAGCCTAAAATGTATGATACACCTTGTTACAACATGCACATATATGTAGCATATGACCTTACTATATTGTGTAAGTGTGGGAGCCTACACATGTAGCGATTGAACATTGCCTGCACATTTAGCGGTTTGGTCTTATTGATTTTACTAACTCTTTGCTTGCCCACCATAGAGCGTTTGGTCTTGCTTATATGTATACCACCCATGTAGTGTAAGGATTGGCATGAATGAGGGTATTGTAGTGGTATTTCTATTTTCCTCCTTTCTTGGTGTTGGTCTTAAGTAATTAAAGTCTTGATGTTTGAGTAAATGTGGTTTGCACTTTGATAATTTTCCTCATGGTTATGTTAGTGACCCTTCCTTGCTTGATTGTTGCATTGTATATCTCATCATTTACCTTATGCTTATTGGTTGTTCATGCATTGGTTTGGAGTGAGTAAAATTGTTATCATCCATGTGTGTGTAGGGGGGTTGAATTGTCGTTTGGGCCATATGATTACCTCTGCAAGTACGGTGGGGTGGGCTTGAGGGTACCACATTGTCAGGTGACATGACAAGAAACTGTTGGGGACCAGTGTATAGGTATTCAAGTAGTCCAAGATTATATTAAACCCTTCATGTTTCCATGGTTCCTTGCATATGTACTCTCACACTTTTGTGTTCCTTCTATCCCTCTTTACTCTTTAATACATTGCTTATGTTAGATAGTTGCTATTATTTTTAGTAGTGATATCGAGTGATTATGGATTCAATTATGTGTATCTGGTACAACTTGGTGTGGATAAAGCCTTTATTTAAGACATATATTGGCATCAAAAAACCTACCCTGCTATCAGATATGGAAAACCCTGTCGTGTTATGTCTTAGTTCAAGTTTGCACTTTGTAGGGAAAAATAGCGCATATGAAACATAGAGTAGTGCATACGAGAAATAGAATAGCGCATATGATAAACATAATAGTGCATCTACCACTTATTTTAGAGCATATGGACTATATTTTAGTGCATTTTCATAATCAGATTAGATCATATAAAATAGTGAGAACTTCCTGAGGGTATGTGCAAAAAGCTATTTTATATTTGGATTCCTTAGATTCTTGGGATTCTTTTCAAGTAATAACAGTTCATTTTTTTGACTCATTTCGATATGGTTATGTTCACTTATTTATTTGGGCTTAAAATGAACCTAGTTTTAGAATGAACTAAGGACGATCTTGTCTCCTTGATTAGCAACCGCTGACGATGGTCCGATCTTATCCAATGAGGTGCATGGACATGGCCCGTACTCTCATGTGGTAGCTTGAACATATTTTTTTGTTCTTTCTAAGTGTTTAGGGTTGTCATGGAACCTTTGGATGTGATTTTAGACTTCTAGTTGTGGTCAATAATTTAAGGATCATTGTTGTTTCATTTATGCTTATGTAAGTTGGCAATTGATGCACTATGTTATGAATGTTATACCTTTACCTTTAAAAAAAATTGTTAAGTGCATATTTGACCCTATGTTTCCAAGAGTTCCTTGGTGGGGAATTACACAACCCTTACATTTTGAAATCTTAGTGAATTCCATTGCTAGGCACAATTATCTTCAAATGACAAATAATTTGTATGAAAATGCTCCTCTGACAAATAAGCTAAATTGCGAAGGCAATTATTATGTTGATGATGAATTTTTATTTGCATCGAGATGATATTATTAATAAGATTATGAAGGGACTTAGAGATGCATTGAGTGGAGAAAGACAATAATTAATATTAAATAAAGCACAAATCTAGAAACAAGAATTGAATAAGATTTGTGTTTCTCTATTGCTTGAAATGAAGGTGAAGATTTATCAGGAACTTGGAAAAAGTTCAAAATGTTGGAAAGAGTTGACACTCTAATGGGAAAATATCTAAAAGATATAAAAGGGATAATAAAGCATACTAAAGAAAAGAAAACTAAAGTCCTTGAAAACATGAAGAAGGATGAAAATGCTGCTACTCTAAAGAAGGCTAATGCAGAAGGACTGGTAGACTCATCTCTTCTAGAGATTATAGTGAATGTGGAGATAGATAAGAGTATTTTGGTGAAGACCGATGAAGGAAATGTTGGAATTATTCCAAGTACACAGAAGGTTCCAAAGAAGAATAGTGATGAGTAGAATGATCTAGATAAGAGGCCCAATAAGGAATAAGAAGAAAGAAGAGATATGTAGAATGGAGAATCCTTTGGAACCTCTGGTGATTTATTCATAGATCTTTTTAGTTTGTAAATGTAGTCTAAGCCTATAGTGACAATATAGGTTTTGTAGGTGTCAATGCAATAAGGACAAGTGGAATTGATTGGAATTATCTCTCTTCACAAGTTACATCTTGGTGATATACTTCACTACTCTGAAAAGAAAAGAATATATCAAATCACAAATTTAAAGTATTGAATTGGTTGAGGATGCTATTAAGATTTTACATGAAGGATTTTTGGAAGTTACTGTTGATTATTCCTCTTTGAGTGTGTAAAAAATGCCAATGTTGATTGATTTATTCAAATACCATGCTTCTAAATCGAAAGCTAATATTTAAAAGGACGTGTATAAGAGATTGGAAGAAAAGAGTTTGTAGAATATAGTGGACAGATATGCTAGTGCACATAACATGTTGCAGGACAACCTCAAGGAATTTACAAAATGTGTGGATGAGCTAATTGTTGTTTATTATTTTTGTGATAGGTGGGCAGTGTTTACTAAGAGCATAAAGAATTGGATAAACTCTATTAAGTATCAAATTGTTAAGATGTCTAGTGCTTTTGATTTGAATAAAGGACAAGGATGGTACAAGAAGGGTAAAAATTGAGAAATTCTACCTCTAGATGTGTTTTATAGTAGATTAGAAGGAAAATATAAAGAAGTGGTTTAGTTAGTATTGAGATATTGTAGATCTGAAGCTCATTTTATTGGTGAAGTTGCTTGAAGAGTAAAAAAGTTGGACTAGGAGATAAAGGCTCCAAACAATGTGAAACAAGGTGTATATCTTTTATTGAAGATTTAATGTCAAAGAAACATACTAGACTTTGCGGGAGAGGAGTGAAAGACCAATTGAACATAGATAAATGCCATATATTGGGGAATCTTACCTCCATGAAAATGATTTGTCCATCTTTTCTAGTAAGATTTTTTTTCTCTTGTACATATACAGAAGAATAGTATAGAATTTATGTGCCCTATATTTTTTTAGTACACTATGGGGGATATATAATATAGACATGGGGAGCATATCCAACCAATTATGTTGATAGGGGGAGTTCTATAGAGATAATACCATTTTCTCTTGATGTCAAAGGGGAGGCATTGTAGGGTTGGTACAAGTGTTGCCATCAATGACAAAGGGGGAGATTGTTGGCAATAGGAAGAAGTTGTATAGTGTTGTCACTGATGTCAAGATTGTTTGAACATATAGTACATGATGATTGAGATCTATTTTAGAACATTGAAGTGATGTCCAAGTGCTTGTCTGAGCTTTTAGCTAAGTGCGACTCTTGTGGTGATAGGGTAACTGATAGAGTAATAATATTGTTGTCTGCATTGTTCCACATCATAAAATATTGGTTTTTGGTTTTAGTACATGTTTGTGGATTTATAGGGATTTTACAATCTAGGTTTCAAGTTATAAAACCTTCCGTAGGTGAAATGGTGAAGTTTAATTTATCAGTCTGTATTGATATATGTATTCACTATTGGAATGATTTGACTTCCTCTCATGGTCATGGTTTTGTATTGTGGATTTCAGCTATGTTTTTTTGATGTTAGATAATGAAATGTTGTGCATTGCAAGTGTTTTGGTGGTCCATATGGTGAATTGAGATTGATCAATTGGCTTACTTCACTTGTTTCATATTCCAAAGATGACTTGAGTTTTTGGGACCCTACAGTGATAAAGGTGAAGTTTTGGGAGTAATTGGATGATGTTCCAACATGATTTGATACTTCACAGATTTTTATATCCTCTTGTAAAGAATTGGAGATATAATTTTTTGTCGATAGATTGCATACTACACGTTTCATCTAATTAGGCCGACCTAATCGATATAATTATTTTTTGAGAAGGATATATATTTGTTCAAATGTTTTTGTAGATGAAATGGATTAATGAGTGTGTGTGTATAGTGTATGGTATAATTGAAAAGGTGTGAAAGTGAAAATGTAGAGCAAATTATCAATCAATGTTGTGAAACATAGTGATGAAGTCAATTTTTGATGCATGAAATAAATAACTATAGTCAACATTTCAAAGAAATCCTTTTGTATTGTATTTCTTAAAATATATTTCATTGTAATCATATGATATTGTATATTTCTTTGGACAACTTATCTTCAGTCTACAATTCCTTGTATCTCACCCCAAGGTAGTGTTCCTTAGCTTGCAATTCTCAAGACTAGCATACTTTCTTGGTTTAGAGCCTAAAATAGTCATTGTAATTAATTTTTCATATAGTGTGAATTGGATCTCACCATGATTTTTCCCTCCTTTTCTTTTTTGTGTAAAAATATTGTTGTTCTTACGTGGTGCATGTTTTTCTCTTGTTATTTATTTCTGCACATGTGTTATTATATGGATGAAACAAGTAATATTTGGTTAAGTTTTAATAAATACTGATTTACCCAACCCTCTCAACATCTATAAGTGTTCAACATAATACTCATTTTTAGCTTTATGAAATGATCGCTCCTATAACCTTGCATCACTATAGCTCCATTAGCTCCTACACCCATAAACTTTTTGACAAATTTTAAGTCATCCATGATGCCAATTTCATTTAAAGTTTCTTAACTAGTTCATACAAATTTTGTGATGTGAAATCTCCTTTATTTTAGCAAAATAGAGTAGATAAGGTTGGTGGACATGATTTTTACAATATACACATGCATACATATTCAAGAAGTATTGTCTACCATTGTAAATTCATCTAAAGATAATGAAATATAGTTTGCATTTTTTTTCTTATACATATTGTTTTTCCACTTCAGAAAGACAACTTGCCAATTCCCATCTCTATTTATTAACCAATGCATTTGATGATGTCTAGGAACATTTACAAATTTTAATAAAATACCATAGTCATGGTAGTTTTTCATTGGATGAATTTTGCTAAAAATACAAAAACCAACACTCAACTGAATAGTTTTGGACTTGTATGTTTTTATTATGATATGTTTGAATAGAGTTTCAATTGAAACTTTGCATACATCAATATTCCGCTCTCTTCACATATGTTCTTTATACTCATATTCATACTTAACATGAAGACATTCTGCTTTTGTTTTTTATCTATCCATTTATTTTTCATTTCTATCTATGATTTTTTTCATACACTTTACTGATATGGTTCTCTATGGTGTCCAATAGTATCTGCATTTTCTTGTCGCTTTTAAATTACCAACTAGAGCTCATACACTTGCATTGTATTAGAGGTTTGACTTTGTTTGTATTTAGAACTTCTAGAATGAATGAGTACCTTGAAACCTAATCTAACTAAAAATTCCTTATAGTTTCCCACTTGTGCCCCAATTTTGATTTTTCTTTTTCTTTTCCCCTTTTGTTTACTTCCACTATCATCATTTATGACAATGTTAACAACATCATTTGCAACATTGTCATCAACAACATCTACGACATTGTCGGCAACTTCATATACCAAATTATTATCCAAGTCATTTGACTTAGCTCAGATACCATGGGTATCCACACGAATATAATTTATTGGATTGGTATTTAAGTATATTAACTCATTTCGATCTTCCCCTGAGATATATCCTTCTTTTTAAATATTTTTTACAACTACTAATCATGTACCTTTATTAGATAGACTTCTAACATTGCCAAGTATGATATTGTATTTCTTTTTTTATGTTTTGATGGCCTACCTCCATCACTTTTAGGAGTCTTGTTGCTTGCCATCTCTCATGAAATAGAACCTGAAAGAAATGTCTTCTTTTTTAAGAGGGAATCTTGGTGATAAAATATAAGATTATATAGATCCTTGAATCCTTGGGCATGCAATGTGTCCCTGCTAAATAATCTATAACAATGAAAAAAAATGGAAAATACTAAGAGATAAATAATCTTATAGCACTATAAAATAAATTTTCACATACTATCAGGTTTTTACAGAGTCAATTATACAAAAATGCCTATAATTGTAAATTGTCTAAAATTAAATCTAAAGCTTCAAACTAAACAAATGGTGTTAAAAATATCTTGAATTATAAATGTATGTACATAAACCAAATTTAGGTGAATTTTGTGTTGGAATAACTGATGTAGAGATTGAGTGAGTGTTGATTGGTACAATTTTGATGACATGAAGATCAGTTAGTGTGTTGTTATTGATGCCAACTTGGTGTTTTATTTGTTGACAATGTTCCTGATGTGCTGTTAAGTATTTGTGGAGATGAATTCTATGTTGCAATAGGAATTGGAGTGAGTGATCTTTGTTGGAGACTCAAGAATGTCTCTCGATGCATTTTTTATGATCGTGTATTCTGTAAACAAAAATAGAAATTTATGATCAATTGCAGAGAAACATAACAAACAATGACAAATAGTGAATGATTTGATTATTCTATAAAATCAGTATGTATCCAAGTGTTGTGGTCATGATATGATTATATTGACCAGGATATGTTATTGATACTATGATCACTACAGAATTGGAGTACTACAAGATATTGTTTCAATTGACTGAATATCATTCTGTGCAAGATAGCAAAATGTTTGAACAAGTTTCAACAATTGGTGTTAGATTAGTGAGCGGTGATGATGCGATCGGTTGTAGTGGATTTTTTCGTGATCCAAGTGTTAAGTTAACATGACATAATATATTTTTAATGCTGATTTTCTATTTCACTATTCGAGGTGATCAGATCTATCAAGTTTTGGAGGCGTGTTGGGGAAGTCAAATAAAGTTTGACTATTCTTGTTTTAAATCGATGTGTGATGAATCTTGTGCCCTACCTGAATTTGTAATTGAATATTCTAGATTAATAATACATTTTAGGGTTCAAGGATCGAGCGAGAATGATTGTAATGAATTAAATTCAAATGTAATACATTTTTTAAGGCGACTAATTCCCCAATGAATGTGTAATGTATTTATATGTAAATCGATGAATTAGGCAAGTGTAGATTGTAGATGCGAAGGTGCGGTCAAGTGAAGAGTGAAGATTTTCTACAAGAAGCATAAGTGTTGTGATTAATTGGATCTGAACAAGCAGAGGAGGAGCACTACACCCAAATCATTGTACTTGTTGAATTCTAATAGGTTTTGCAAAAAAATCCCTTAACCGGGTAGATCCTAACATGTCTTGATAAGTAAATCCTTTAATTAGATGGCTCTTTAATTAGGTGGCTCTTTAATTAGGGTTTAAATCCTTTAAAAATGTTACTCCTAATAGGGTAAAGCTACTAATAGGGCTAGAGGTAAATTCCTTGATAGGGTGACTCCTAATAGGGTCTACTCCTAACAAGGCATCATTGTAAGCTCCTAATAGGGATAGACCTTTAACAAGGTGCATTTCAAAAGAGTGTAAATACTTGTGGGTACTAATTCCGACTATAGTTTTTCCCTCTAACCAAGGGTTTCCACAAGAAAACTACTAGTGTCATTTTGTTTCATGTTTGGATGTTTATTTGGTCACTTTATTTATTGTTACATAAGGTTTGAAGTTGATGAATGTTGTTAATGTATTGAATGAATTGTGAAATTTTTTGATCTGATAGATTACCTATTCACCCCCCCTCTAAGTAATCTTGAACCTTATAGTATTAACAAGTGGTATTAGAGCCTAGGGTCTATCACCTATTCACCCCCCTCTGAGTAATCTTGAACCTCATAGTATTAAAAAGTGGTATTAGAGCCTAGTTCCTCTATTTGGTAAGCTTAACAACTCAAGGAAAATATCAAATGATGAAGAAGGAAGGGCCTAAGTTTACAAGAGACAAAATCATCATATGGAGGGATCAGATGAAGATATACCTAAAGGGAATGGGATCACAATTTTGGAATCATGTGCAACATATATATGTGGCTCCTAATGGGCCTCTTAATGCAGATCAAATGAAGGAGCAACATGAGAACATGGAAGCACTAGAAGCAATTATAAGTACCTTGTCTGATACTTAGTATATTGACATTCATGGACTTGAGATTTCCTTTGATGTTTGGGAAAAGTTGAAGCTAATCTATGGTGGAGACAAACATATCCAAAAAGATAGGGGTTCCACTCTAAAAGGAAAATATGATGACATGAAAATGGTGGAAGGTGAAAATATTGCTCAATATGGACAAAGGATAAAGGAATTTGTTGGTGCCATTAGAAGTGATGGAGGAATACTTGAAGAAGATGATGTGGTAAGTAAAATGTTGAGAGCCTTTCTACCTACTTATGCCATTAGAGTTTATGCTATGCAAGAGTTGAGGACATTTGATACTGTTTCTGTTGATGGATTGATTGGTAAGATCATTGCTTTTGAATTAAGTAACTACGATAACAGTATGCATAAAGTTGAAGCATATTTTAAGGCCTCTTTGTCATTAGAATCAAAGAAGGGAAATTAGATAAGTCATGAACCTGTCTGCATGTCAAGTTATTCCATGGAACTCGAATCTATCTTGTCTGAAGAGAAGAAGCAAGAATAAATTGAAGCATTAATTGAAATAAAACTAACTAGAGGTCTTGGTAAGTATAAAGGAAAGTTACCTTTGAAATGTTTTTCATATAACAAGATAGGACATATTTTTGCTAGGTGTCGTAATAGTGAACAAAAAGAGAAGATCAAAAGATTCAAGGGAAAAGGAAAGAAACAATGCTATGTTTTTTATTAAGGTAACATAAGGTTTTGAAGGGGCCTCAAAACCCTGTACATAGTAGGATCTTAAGATATAAAAGTGATAGATCCCAAAACAAAAAAGATCAACCAAAGCCTAAGAGGAACACTCACCACTCAAGAGCACAAAAGAAACTTTCCCAAAGTGCTAAAAAAGATGAATTATTGGAGATCAACTGCATTAAGAATGAGAACTATCCTTTTGTCCCCTTCTTATGGGACCGAAGAATCATGTCAAATGAAGAGGAAGACATTTTTTTTTTCCTTTAACAGTAATCCACCCATTTTCAATCTTGGCAGTATCATCCTACCAGCACAAAGGATCCACAGCTGAAGACCCAGCTCCCAGTAGGGGAATAAAATATTCTAGAAAAATATCCAGCATTGGGCCATCAATAACCTCAACCATAAATCTATCTGTTAGAGGAGTTGCCGCGACTAAACAAGTAGGGCCCAAAAATCTAGCCAAGCCAGCATCCCCAAACCCGCCAACAACAATAACCGATGAAAAAGGAATAGGAACAACACCAAAAATAGAGCCACCAATAGAGCCACAAACAAAATCAAACATAAAAGAAAGAGAAGAATCAGGTCCAACGGAAACAAAGTTATAACCAACAACCACCATAGAAGGGGCAGCTAGAGGAATAAAAAAATTGTCCATCTTACCAGACTCATAGGACCTTTTCTGAAGAGTATAATGTTGTGTAGAAACATTGCTATGTTGCAGTAGATGAAGGTGTGACTGATGAAGAATATGATATTAATGATGAAAAAATGATAGTGTTTGTTGCAGTCAAAGAATAAAATTTTGAAGATGAGAAGGCATTGGTTTTACACATGGAGCATGGTAATGTTTGGGTCATTGATAGTGGGTGCTCACATCACATGACTGGTGAAAAATGTAAGTTCATAAAACTAGATGAATTTGTTGGAATTGGTTTCTATTGTTGTTTTTGGCATTCATGTTTTGTCATTGATGTCAACATATGTTTCTATGAAGGAATAACATACTGGTTATTACTGTTGCTTGATGACTGAGTGAAGTGTACAAGTACTATATGGTTGTTTCAGAATGAGAGAAGATGGTGATGTGTATAGGGATGTGTTTTGATCTTATGTCTAAGTTCACATGGCTTAATATTACAGATGGAGTGAGTTACAAATGTTTTAGTGAAGACTGGGTACTGGACTGTAACAATAATCTTTGATAGAGTTAGTCTTTGGGTTTTGAGGATAACTTGTGTGTGATAAGGATTCATGATATGCAAGCTTGAGGAATGTAAGGAGACATGTTGAGGAATGTTTTTTATTATTCTTGGGTTGCAAGACTCTTGGTGACATTAGCCGTGGGGTGTGTTATGGAGAAGACCTATTTGGGGCCGACTTAAGAGATGTAGCGTGTATTGTGGAGTGTGAGCATGGATTACAGATCTATGATTATATTTGATGAATTGTTATTGATGTTTACTTTTTATAGGTACCGTATGTATCTTAGCAAGGGGTTAAATAATTATTTGTGCATTAGGGAAGTCGTAATTGGATGACCTATTTTCTTATTACAAATATGCATAAAAGAAAGATTGTTTTCCTTTATGGAAGTGTGGTAATATCAAAGTGTGAAAGCTGCGAGCTTGTTTATGAAATTTTTTTTGGATGTAGAGTAGAGGATATGATTAAGAGACTTAATTGGACCTGATCAAGCAAAGACAATTTCTATCTGACAGTTAACTAGATTGTATATTTCTTATATACACTTATATTTCATATAGTAAGTCCCGAAGGTGGATTTAACCTTCTCTAGGAAGTGTGCCTGGGTAATGAGCATACTATTACTCTAGAATCTTAGCATGGTTTGTCCTTTAATAGGGACTATGTATTGTAATGCATTAATAAAGCTCCTAACAGTGATAAATCATTTATCAGGGGTACTATACTCTTAGTACTTTATTTGTGGGTGCTAATTCCCACCTGGGTTTTACCTTTAACAAGGTTTCCTCAACAAAAAAGGATTGTGTTATGGTGTTGCATTTACTGTGTTAACATTTGGAGTAAAATATTGGTTTATAATGTTTAATGTTTACTAATCTATCTCACAACTAATTCACCCCCTGTCAATTGTGTTGGTCGACTGTTATTCCTAACAATTGGTATCAGAGCTTCTAGTCCTTAGAGAGAAAGCTTAACAAAATGAGGTGATCCTAAAAATGGCATACTACAACAAGGATAGTTTGAAGTTTGATCCTAAAAACTTTGACAGCTGGAAGAAAAAAATGAGAACTCATTTGCTGTGTTTGGGAATTGATTATTGGATGATCATAAAGAAGGATGAACCTATCAAGAGTGAAGATGAATTGGATAAAGCTACTGATGATGAAAATAAGTTGTTTTCTTATAACATAGTTGCAAGAGAAGAAATACTTAGTGCACTCTCTGAAGGTGATTTCATAGAGGTTAAAGACTTGGATTCTGCACATAAAATCTGGTCAAGATTAGAAGCATTATATGAAGGAGATAAGTTTACTAAGAAAGCAAAGTTGTAGAACTGGAAGACAAGGATGGAAAATCTAAAAATCAAAGATGATGAGAATATTAGAGCTTATGTACAAAGAGTTAGAGAGGTTTTTATTGGCATTAGAAACTCTGGGGGCACATACAATGAAGAAGAAGTGATTGCAAAGATTCTTAGATCTTTGACACCTGTTTACAAAAATAAAGTGCAAGCTATAGAGGAGATCATACCTTTGATGAAGAAATTCAATAGAGAGATGTTGATTGCTAAATTAACTACCTTTGAGGCCACATAGCTGGGAGATTCACTACCTAAATTTGAGACAACATTTAAGGAAATTGTGCATAAAAATAAAAAGACTTTATCAAGGGCTATGAGCACCAATAGAAGTGACTTGAGAGAATAACTTGGTGAATATGATGATGACTGGAAATAGATACAAGAAGAAGAAAAAAAGTTAGATGAAATTGTATCCTTGATCTCTAGATGAGTGAAGAGAGGTTAGGGTAAGTTTGAAGGAAAGCTACCTCTAAAATGTTTTTCATGTAATAAGATAGGTCATTTTGCATCTAGATATCCTACAAGGGTTCCTAAGCATAAATATAAGTTTTATAAACCTAAGTATTCCAAGGATAAGGAATGTTACTATGGTAGTGAAGGTGTTTCTAATGAATGAGATTGGATTTATTGCTATCAAGGATGATGAGCCTATTCATGAATAAAGAGACCTAGTGTCACACATTGAAAAAAAATCTGAATGGGTCATAAAAAGTGGTTGATCACACCATATGACTGGAGATAGAAATAAATTTTTGTTGGTGAACAGATTTGTCTTTACAATAAATGATATCTAATTGACCCTACACCTTCTTTTAAAGACAAACCATTCGCAATAGTTGGGTAAGCATATAGTAATTGCTTCCCTCTGAATTTTACAAGGTACAATTCCCTCTCATAAATATTGAAGGAATTTATGAATAAACTACACACATATGTACTTTTAACCTGAAAGTATTCAATGATCTCTCATATAATCCTTGGTATAGAGGTAACTTCAGAAATCACATACAAGATCAGAAAAAGTTCAAAGAAAACACAAAATTGCTCATTTTTAAAGATAACATGAATCACATGAAAATATTTATGATCACGACACAAATAATAAGTGACACAAAAATAATTATATATAAATCCACAAAGTAATTGATACACCACAATTTTAAACTCAAAGATTTAAACTGGAACCTTTCATTAACATATGTGTACTATAAAGATCAAAGTCCAAAACAGGTATTCGGGTCACTATTCCTTTCCACATAATTCTTCAAAAAGAAAATCTAAAACTTCTCAGTACTGAAAGCTAAAACTATCTAATCTAAAAGTTCTAACCCTAAAAAAGTCTAATGCTCTAGCATAGATAGTTTTACAATCTGGGAGGCCTCCTTGAAAACTCAGCCTCTTGGATTACCGACAAAGAAAAAGGTTATGAACCAGTAACTAAACATAGAAATAGTTCTAAGATAGTTGTCCCTTATCAAAATAACTAAACAAAAAAAAACCACTATGTTTGCTCAATCATTTGTTCTCTAACGTGGCATCTTTCACTAACCTCCAACTTGTGAAAGTTCTCACCAATTCTTGCGTCGGATGAGAGTGCAAGCTCTTCAATCCTAAAAAATTTGCTCAGAAAGTTTCCTTCTCCCATTTGAGCTCCTTGATTCTCTCCGCTTGCTTAGGCAGTTTACCTATGTTTAGGTACAACATCGATTCCACATTTGCTACTTTGGTGAAACCTTGGGTTGTGGGATCTTCACTCTCTTTGATGGCATGCATGGCAGCTTCGAAACTCTTTATCATAGTGTCTTAATATAGGTTCCCCTCATCAAAATGAATAATGCATGATGAATTCACTACCTTTATGTACTTCCGTGCGTCCTCATGCATTTCTTTTACTTCCTTCCCTATGGCCTGCACACTAAGGATTGCAGTTTAAGACAGCAAGCCTTTCCATCCCATATTTTTCTTTAGTATGAATAACATACATGGATCTACTGACTTCATCAGGTTCTCTGATAAAAACTTTGCAAACGTGTATTCTTCCACCCCTTGAACTTGAGATACAACAAGTACACATTTAGCCTCATCCAATTCCCATACTGGTATCAAAGTTTGGATTTCGCTGAGTAGTGCTTCTCCTTTTGTATATGTAACGATGAAATCTTGTATGAATTTTCTTCCTTCTTTTATGATACCATCGATTCAGTTATTCATTGCTTTTGTCAAAGCCCTACCTTGTTGCATCAGCTTTAGTAACCACTTTCTAACTGAAGAATTAGGATCAAAAGACTGTGGAGATTGAGCCAAAGGTAGTGCCCACAAATTTCTCAAAGAATTGAGGAACTTGGCCATGTTTATTACCAGCTACTTAATTTCTCTCTTATCTTGACCATCTTTTTGGGATTGGGTCAGCATATGATCAGTTGCGAACTTAAACATATGGTCTCTTGTGTCATAGTTCAAAACTCCCAACTCCATTTTTGTGACTTCAAAATCCCCTATCTCAGGCTCTTTAATTCCTTCCTTCTGTTTATATGTCAGGATATCTGCGGTTACCTTTCCCATGATAGGGTCTATGCTCAGCCTTGCATTATTTTTGAATCTTTTGGCCTTTGGAGTACGAATTAAACACTTAGTAACTATATCTTTAATAGGTAGGGAATTCGGCTTTGGGCTGTACTTTCTGCTTACTGAATTAGACAACCAAGGGGGAACAGAACCAAAAATTAATCTATTATCCACTATCTTAGTAGGTGTCTCTTGTTCTTTTTGAGCATCATTTTTACCTCCATATAATCCCTGGTCTTTCTTATGCTCTTCTGGCGTGAGAGAGATATCTTCATCATTTGTCTCAATATCTATGAACCTCAAATCTTGTGAAGCCATTTGGGTATGATCCTGATACCTAGTTCTTGACCTCGTCCGAGGTGGAGTGGGATGTTCACTTGTAGCCTTATTCTTCTTAGACAAAGGAATACCACCTGCATCATTAATCAAAAGGGATACATTTGAGGTATTGGGCGATAATCAAACTGGGATAGGATTTATATCAATTATTTTAAATGGCACTACCTTTTTTTTTCTTTGTCTCTTCACTTCCCACCAGTCATCCGTAAACTTTAAGATATACATGGCCCTCAATTTTATGTCATGCTCTTCTTCTCTAGTCCAATCAATATCTGGCATAATTTCTTTATCTAAACTTTCATAAGCAGGTTCAACAATCTCAAAATTGTCCTCATCTAAGCCTTCATTGTTGAATTTCAACTGTAAAGTTTTGATTTGAGGTATTAAGAGTCTAGAATGATCCCTTTTTTCTATCTCTTTTTCATCATTACAATCTTCCCACAAATATTCAATGTGTGGAACTGATTTCATCTAATTTCCAAGGCCTAAGGTTTGTCTTGAAAAACCTTTACTGTCAAAAAATCTTCTTTCTCCATAAAATTGCATGTTGAAATTCAATAGATCGCCCCCCACCACTGAGGCATCAATCATACTCTTATAGGTTAAAACTGCAAGTTTGAATGGAAACATAGAATCCCATTTTTTTTTCGGGACATTGTTTTTAATCACCGTGAATAACTGCCTACATATTTCTGCTAAGATAAAGAAATCAAAGGAAAACCTTGGTAGCTTGAGAGGTTCTTCATCAAATCTTCCTACTGACATATGTGAATCATGGTAACTAAATGTAAAAGGTCTCATAACTTTCGATCAACTTTTGTGTATCTAGGGAGATACTCTGCCCTAGGGTCCCAACCAATTTGTAGCATAGCTTCCCTAAGAACACATCATGAGCTCTACGAAAATTTTCCAGCACTCTGTGTCTTCTTAGCAAGGGACAATATTCGTAAATATCTATTTCTTCACTCCATGGTCACGAGGAATCCCAACGAGCTCCTAGGTACATGCTAGGCAGTATATCAAATATGAGGACATATAAAACTCCTTCTTGGTCATTTGTGTCTATTTGAGGCGATCCCTCATTGAACTGGAAATTACCCTGGCCCAATCTAGGTATTGTTTCCCATCTAGAATGATTTCTATGTAATGATACCTCCAATATTCAAAGAGGAGCACTTGAGAAGAACCCTTAACTCTGTGCAACAAGACTACTAACTCATGGATACATGATTTATTTTGATATTTAGTTAACATCTTGGGAAACCTAGAACCTCCTCTATAAAATACCTCAGTCCATTTACGGGTGGTATTGCCACGGTTCTTCTCAAGTTGTTGCTGAAACTAAGCGAAAGATTGGGTCAGGCTGGAACTAGCAAAAGCTTCATTGGGAAGCTTGGAGACTGACATGATTATTTCTTTGGTTATTGACAAAAGTTTTTGGCAACCATTTTTCAATATACAATTGGACCTTACATCATAATGGTTAATACATTGGTGAATCAACTCAGGATTTATTATGGAAGGAGGAAAGACAACAACTTGAAACAACCCACTTGAAATAATTTTTAGGGTATGCTCCATTTCCACATGCTCTTTGAAACTATGAACCATCTTGTCTACCTCGACTCCCATTAAGTCAGTGTCCAAAATTATTGGACCTTGACATTCTAAACTAATATTATTACCAAAGAAATGCATACTAGACTTCATCTTTTTCCCAATTACAATACAAAACTCTATAGCCTTTAAAATTGAAACAAACATGTAGAAGCACGACCAAAGGAAAAGCTCTCGATCTTTACCTGTAATCCTCTGCCTTAGAGAACACTTCCTATCTTTCGCAGTAAACTATTCACAATCTTTTCTTTGAAATGAACAAACCGGGATGATATGATTTAAATAGATTCACATACCCGCAGAGTACAAAAAATATTTGAACATTAATTGAGACATGATTTTTAGGGTGGGGCATGTGTCATGATTTTACATTTTTCTACTGATGTTCTTTGAAAAACTCTCCATATCATCATTTATTCTTGTCTATTACCATCATTTCACTCATGTCAGGAATTAATTCCACCAATTTGCACTGCCAGCTCAGACCACATCCGTGGTTACCATATTCCCAAGGTATACCATGCCATAATTACGGTGATTACTTATTTGACACGTCACATCACTTGTCATTTCAACTGCCAATCTAGTCCTTCAACGCATTATGAATTTCTTTGAACTGCTTTGAACTACTTTGAACCAAGGTTCAAAGAGGTTCAAAGTGGTTCATGGCTGCATCATGACTTATGAAAGGGTCTCACCTACAATTAAAATCATTAGATAAAAATAACTTGTTTGAACTGGTTTGAACTACTTTGAACAAAGGTTCAAATAGGTTCAAAATGGTTCATGACGACTCAAAGATATGATTACTTGACAGGAGAAAACTGATCATTCAAAATAGATTTAAAATGCTTCGACAACTATCCGAGGGAGTAAATATGGACACAAAAAATAGACCAACACAAACTTAAAGGAGTGGGAGGATTGGAAAATGATTTAAATTAAAAAAGGGTCAAAGACACTTATACAAGGTGACTCATATAGACACTAACACCTGCTCTGATTGGGGGACTACACGTCTAAGATATGCAGAGAACTTAGATCATTGGTTTTGCAAACCAACAAGAGGAAGGGAAAGATCTGATAAACACACCTAAACCTAAAGAAAGCAGGGAAAAGACTAAATACTATGTACAAGAGGATTTTGATCAACATCACAATTTGAACAGCTTCAGGTTCTACCCATTATAAGTGAAAGGAAGAACAATACCATCCAGGTAGGACAATAGGAATGCATTTGAACCAACTACTTCTGAAATTCTAAATGGGCCTTTCCATAAATATTCAAACTTCCTGTGAGCTCCCTTGGTGCCGTCCTCTTATCCCACAATAAGACTTCATCCCCTTCCATAAAATTAGGGGTATGAGCCCTCATATCAAAACATTTCTTTAAATTCATCTGGTTTTCTATAATATGATCCACTAACTTATCTCTTTTTCCAATTTGTTTAGGTACATGAACCCTTTCTCTAGGGAATTTTGAAAATATTGATCTTCAATCACAAACTGTAATTTTGTAGGAGATTCTTCAAGAGGTAATGATACATGTGCTCCTACTCCATACACTAGCTCACAAGGAGCCATTCCTATAGCTCTCTTGAGAGTAATCCGATCGACCCACAAAGATTCATATATTTTTTTTATGCCAATCATGAAGATTATCACTCATCAACTTTTTCACTATAGCAACCAGATTCTTGTTACTAGACTCTTCCTGACCATTCCCTTGTGGGAAATAATCTGATGAGTGGGCCAAAGATATTCCATATTCATAATAGAAAATTGACATTTCCCCTGAAGATAAATATGTAGCATTGTCAGCTACTACCTTCTGTGGCATCCCAAACCTCACAAAATTATGGCTCATTAGAAAATCACAAACAACTTGAGAATTTGCCTTTTTAGTAGGGATCACTTCCACCCACTTTGTAAAATAGTTGGTGGCTGCCAGGATGTACACATGACCTACACTGAATGGAGGATTAAAGGGTCCTATAAATTCTATCCCCCAGTGCCTAAAAGGTTCGTCTACCACTACTGGTTTGAGAGGCAGGATTGTGAGTTGCGGGCGTCCTTCAAACAGTTTGCACTTCTCACAATTTTTGACATAGTGATATGCGTCCTTAAACATTCTGGGCCAATAGAAATAGTTCTGGGGGATTTTGAAATTTGTGATGGTGTAGGAAAAATTCCCGCCACAAGCTTCATCATGGAACACTCTTAATAACTCTTTCTGTTGTTCAACATCTACAGACTGAGAAAAGTTCCATCAATGCCTCTTTTATAAAAAACACCTTGAGAAATCACGTACTTGGATGCCTTTAGCCTCTGATTACACATTTCTTAGGAACTTAGGTGTTTAGGGAATTCACAACATGTAAGGAAGTATGCTATATTTGAAAACCATGGATCAGTTAAACTTACCAATAGAACCATAGGAGCTTCATCTGGTTCTTCTTCTGATGGATTTCCATTTTCCGCTATCAACTTACACATAACCCGTCCTCATACCAAATTTGTTGGCTTAATGGCTAGGTTGTATTCTTTAATTTTGGCTATCCATACTGTTAGAATGATTTAGAATAACTGAGAGGGGAGGAGTGAATCAGTTATCCTTAGGTCTAGATGTAGCAAATTTTTTTTTTCTGTATTTTAGATCTACTCAGCAACAGTAGCATATGTCAACAACTTTAATCATGCAATTTACTATCTAATAAAATTGCTTGTAGAAACATAACAGTAAAACAAACCATAAGCATTCACACAAGTTGACACAAGTATTTAACGTGGAAACCCAATATGGGAAAAACCACTAGTAACATGCTACCAAGTTTTCACTCTTC